>OOFC01013928.1:0-16304 GCA_900323345.1 Pseudochromis fuscus
CAGTATCGCTCCCACTGTTTACGGTATTGACAGAAAGGGACAGGAAGAAGAAGATGCGAAAGCACGACAGCGACAGGCAGCCGAACCAACCAATAAAGAGGGAAGATGCAAAACAGCACGGCTTTCGGATTTTTCCGTTTTTTTTTAAGAAGGCTAAATAGCACGTTGACCCTCTCCATGGGAAATGTGAGTACACAAAAACCAAGACAGACAGTCGACCGACACAAAGTAGTCTTCACTGAAGTACTTCCTGTTTAAAATACTACATTAACGGGAAGCATGTTAGTCGGGGATTCTGCTAGCACTTAAGCTAACCCGTCGCCCAGCTTGCGACAAACCACACTCGTGCAAATTTTTATTGTTTGACAGCGCTATTTATTACTGCACCTTAACAGGCATTAGTTATCCAATTAGTCGATTAGTCGATGGAAAAATCTATAGATTATTCGATTACTAAAATAATCGTCAAATGCAGCCCTAATGTTAGATGTGTCCTTCTTCCAACACACCTGATTCAAATGACCAGGATTGTTATCAGGCTGCTGCAGAGCTTGATGATGAGCTGGTCATTTGAATCGGGTGTGTTGGAAGAGGGACACATCTAAAACCTGCAGGATAGCGGCCTTTGAGGACCAGGATTCCCCACCCCTGCACTCGATGCTGGCTCCAATTAACTTCAATTCAGGAATGGTCATTTTCAATCTTTAAATATTCAGTAAGAATTGTTTTGCCACAAGTTATTCATTAGCTAAAGTCAGCTCCTGTTATTATTGATCTTGTGGTCGGTTTGAACAACAGTACCACTCCATGGTACCAGCACGACTCGATGGGACTCTACTTGGTTCGGTTTGGTTTCAGGCTCTCATGCGGTTCCAAAAAGGGACCAGCCAGCTACAAACAGGGACTAAAATGTTGTAAAATGTTGGCTGGAATCGTCACTGGATCATTGCATCATCACTGCGGTGCATGCAAATATTTGTACCTGCACAAGCCGACACTGTCTGCACGGTGACAGTCGGACTAACAAGTTTCTACTATGTGGGGGGAAAAACACTACATAGATCGGTCCAAGATACAAAAACAGGCTTAAGTGAAATGATAAAATTGCATTTAAAAAACATCAGCGAGATCCTGAGCTCTGATCGCCTGGTCAGTGGATCAGCTGATGGAGTTTGTAGCAGGACCTCAGATCTCTGTTAACGTTGGAGCAGTTTTTTTAAACAGGCTCTAACTTGATGAATTAACAACATATTTGAAGTTTAAACAACTAATTTTCTGGCCTGAAACACTCTTCAAGCTGCTTTCTGTGACACCACAACAGTTATTCTGATTACTTCATCAACTTTCTCCTCCTTCACCTGACGACCAGCTGCACGGAGGAAGGACTATTCTCCGTAATGCAAGCAAGCAAGGCGAGCCGAGCTAAATTAAGTAGATATTAGGATTCAGAAAGAGGAATATACAGGGGTACGTTTGTTTTGATAGTGTCTCATTCACATCGGGCAGAGTACTTGGTCAGACCTGTGTCCTCCCTCCTGCAGTTATATTCAAATAACTTCAGTTTTGGCTCCAAAAACCCAACATGGCACCTTTCAAATGCAAAACTTCTGGCCTCAAAATGTGAATCCCAAAGCAATGGGTGATTTCACATTAGCTTTGTCCATTTAATGTACAGTTTATGAAGAAAATAGAAGCAATACCTGGTTCAAATTTCAACATTCAAATGCAGACTCACTTGTATGGCCCACTCTGGATGGGTGATTTTTAAGGTATAAATGGGCACAGTTGTGGACCAGTTTTTGCTCCTTGTGATGATATCTGCAACTGAGACTCCTTTTGGCCCCAGGGGCAGGGTGGCACTAACCCTCAGGGCCGACACTGTTGGGTGTTTAGACAAGCTGGGTGGGCCAAAAGTAGCTGTGGAGACAAAGAAAGATAAATGTGTTGCAACCGAATGCCTCTGACTTTAAATAAAGAAAAAAGTGTATGAGTGAGTTTACAGATTCTTACTGCGAAGTAAAGGCGAAAACCTTGTGGTGAGGCCGTGTAACACACTGTTAGCGCACACCTTAGCGAAGTATTGAACATCGTAAATTGCCGGGGTTTCATCAGTCAGGTCACAGGACAGTTCAGTAATGTTCTGACACTCCTTTTTCACAAGACGTGTGTTGTTTAAGTCACTGTAATGAGAGCAGAACAATGTTTTCAGACATTTCGTAGTGGGAACACACAGCTGTGTATTAATGCACCAATTCTTTCTGTTAATTTCACAGATTTTTTTTCCCTCCACGTTTTTTTTTTTGTCTTGTACAATCATGTATGTCAGGGATCCCCAATCCTTGTCCCCGAAGACCACTATCCTGCATGTTTTAGATGTGTTCCTCATCCGACACACCTGATTCAAATGACCTGCTCATCATCAAGCTCTGCAGAAGCCTGATAACGATCCTGATCATTTGAATCAGGTGTGTTGGAAGAGGGACACATCTAAAACATGTAGGATAGCGGCCCTCAAGGACCAGGATTGGGGACCCCTGATGTATGTTTTCACAACCCAGATGCTGAAATTGTTTTTTTTATCACTTTGCCTTTAAGTGTATAAATATCTTTCATTAAACATAAAAAAAGGCCCTTTTTTAATGACACGACATCTATTAAATTTAAGCTCCAAACTGTTTTTTCATGATATAAGATTACAGTCTAAGTTGTTTACACTCTAAAATGATCTACCATTTGTCAGGGTTTTTTTTAAAATATCCATTAGTATGAAGTTCTTCATTCATACAGTCAGAAACTGAAGCTATACTGTACTGTAAGATCATCCTGACCACATAAAAATCACCCATCATTACTTCAAGACAAATTACTGCCTTTTTGATGGAGACAAATGACAGCATTTTGTTTTAACAAGGACTGTTATTGAGAAGACATAGTTGAACCAGTCTCCAGCATTTCCAGGTGACACCGACTGGGAGAAAAGTCAATAGGATCGCAGCATCTCTTGACATTTGTCTGTTAGACTGCTTCATGAGTAATTAGATTAGATGACATTTCCACTTTGTTGAGGCCATTTGTAGAGACTCAGTAACAACAAGAAGAAAAAGATGAAAGCTGTGGAAGAAAACTGTGGGCCTCCCACTGAACAGACATGTAACAAACAGTCACAGCACAATACAGTTCATTTTCTGAGCCATTTATTCTAATCACATAATCATGGGAAGAGGATAACTAAAGAGAAACCTACAATTAACTGTGTCACAAGACCCTTCTCTCACTGACCTTATTAATCACACAGTGAATTATTTTGTGCAATTAGTGCATTCAATTGTTTGTAGCTTTCACTAATGGATATTAAATTGCATGTACAATCACAATATGTTATTTTCAGCACTGCTTTTTTTTTTAAAACTAAAGTAAATACAAAGCATACATTTTATTAAAATTGTCATTTGAAGGCCACAAAAAGACAACAATAACCTCATAGTTCTGAACATACTAAAATTCAGTGAAGAGCTGGGTGTTATAGTCCACAATTTCTAGATCTGAAACAATAAGGATAGCAATTTTTTGGTATTTTTGTGTGGACAAATCCCATAAAAGACCAAATCCAACATCCCTCAATAGTGAGTTTGCACACTATCTATTGCTCTTAATCAAGATCACAAATTTATGTAAATAAGTTATTCCTGAAATTAGCTTAGTACTGTATTTTTTTATTTCATTTTTTTAAATTTTCATCAAACTTTACTGGAGAAGTGGTGTTTTCAGCTGCAGACTTGATGTGCTGTTCAGTATTTACTGCAGTGTAGTTACAGTGCTTGTGTTTGCATTGAAAAAGATGTTGCCCAATTCAACAGTACACTTTATTTAGATAGTAAAGATTAAGCTAGTACTTGTGCATAGGTCTACTCCCATACTTGTTTTGTTCTTTTTATTGCATTTATTGCTGCTAAGATGGACAATTGAGACACTGTATGAGCATAACATGTGACTGTAATGACAGGAGACTGCTGGGTTTGGTTTAGATCCAGTATGTCATTCATATACATTAGAGTATTTACCTTCTTTAAACACCCATAGACCATCTGGTTACTGAGGTTGTGCTTAATTATATAAGTCTCCTTGCAAATGGTTGATGGCTGATTTTACAGTGCGTCCACAGAGACATCGAAACTATGAGCTGTCCGAGTGTTTACCCTGCAAACACATTTTTTTCTCCTGCTTTGACCTGCCTATCCATATTAATCTGTACATAGAGGCACAAAGGTGCAGAAGGGCAATAAAAGCACCGGCCTTATAACAGTCACTCATCTATCATCCGTGTCTTACCTCCAGTAAGTGACACTATAGAGCACCTTTTCACCAGGAACGGCAGGCTCCTTAGGAGGCCAGTGCAGTACATTAATGAAGTTTCTGGAGACGAAATGCACTCTGCTGTCTGTGCCAGTCGAAAGACGAGCTGTAGGAGAAAGGAGGAGTCTTGAATCTTTCCGCGACACATGACAATGCTGTATTTTGTTCTCATTCAGTCTGGTTTATTTTCATATTATTTGTAAAACATGTTTAAATAAAAAAAATAAAGTACAACACAATTTTTGAGGTTTCATGCAAATTAAATAAGTATACTGCTGTGTACTTTTTCAAGAGGTGTAGGCAGGTGTTAGTATTCAGGTTTTATTTTGCTTTTTTAAATGTTGCAGCCTAAGTTTTAAGTTACTGTAAAGCTATTCAAGCCCCAGGATGTTCAGCCAGTGCACTTCCCTCAAATTTAAAGTCCTGACAGAGGCAGTGACTCAGTTCTTATGCTACAGCTGCTGAGGCCTGAGTCGAACAAGATAAACGCTGAACTCAGGGCCACAGGGAGATTATTTAAGATGGACTTTGTTTCTTCTGGTGGCTGAAACACAGAACTGCCTATCTTTGATACGAGAAAATAATTGCCATTTCTTTGGCTGGGGCACGTGAATGGGATACAGATCAGATCTTTTAGTGTGAGGAGTTTAGTCTCCTGTATTTTATAGTTTGAAAAATTTATACATGGGCTGATCCAGAGCATACTACAAATTTTATATTAGAGCTCAGTTTATTGAAGATGTGAAAGACACGAGCTTGAAAATTACACACAGAGTAGTCTGTTCAAAATTAGCATTTTTATAAGCTGTATAATGATATAGTCAATATTAAATCAGCCAGACTCTAAAATGAAACAGCATTTTTCATCGATCACTGTCATTTAAAATGACCAAAGTCCTCATTGTGCCCTGGGATACACTTGTATTTCAGATGAGAGGGAATGACTCGTTGTCAAATGCATTACTTAGGTTTATTGCGTACGTATTATTATTTATTTCTCCTATTAGGATTACTTTGAAGAAGAAAATGATCCATTCTGTGTTCGTCTGCCTTTAACCTGTAAATCAGACCATCTGTACTCACCATAGCAGAAGAGGAGAAGGATCATAACGTTCAATGACCACATCTTCATCGGGTGCGGAGGTCACCAAAAAATACAGACTGAAGTCCTACGCTGTGTTTCTGGCTGTTAAGTTGTAAATTCAAAAGCAACAAAAAAACCCCAAAACAAACCAATAAAGACATATAAACTCCCTAATCTGAAAGGTCCTCCCACACAACACCAGAATCTGTGTGAAAACAAGCGTCAAACATTGCCTTTGTGTGAGGTGTCAGAGCATTGTCCTGCCTGCGCTCCTCAACCATCTCTGGGAAAGGAGTGGCTTTGCTCAGGTGTGCAGGTGTACTTTGGCACATGTTATCACTTTGTTCCTGTTTTTCTGCTTATTATAAGTTCCGCCCTCTTTTATTCTCTCGCGCTCTCCAGAACTTCAACTTCCCTTTTCCTCCCTCCTCCTCCCTTACTCACCTTGAGCCTCCCTCTCTCTCTCTCTGTCTCTTCTTGTCTTTCAGGTTTTGACAGTTTACTGGAAATGATCCTGAAACGGGGAAAAAACGAAAGTGAAAGGGTACAGTCGAATACCCTGAGTGTCTTATACCCTAAGGTGTTCATGCACATACATGTCAAAGCAGTGGACAAATGATTAAGTGAAACATATACCATTGCTGCAAATATAGTACTAAGGAGAAAATACTCAATCTCAGAGATGTGCCTTGTTTAGACCTGACTCTGAAGGCATCATACAAGTTCACAGAAAGGTCAAGAAGTTGTCTCATGGTTATCAGCGGTCGTATCATATATGGTGTCTGTCAACACGAGTGCTGGCTAGTTAATTAGAGCTGTACTGTAGCATAAGGTTAATAATGACTGCAAATCCAGTTCACTTGCTGTGAGTGGTTGTCAGTCAGTTTTAAACATGCCAGACATGGAAAACCATAAACATGCGTAGCTCCATTAGTTCTTCATTAACACACCGTTCATGCAAAATGCAAGCACATAAAAGCTGTCAATGGTTAACAACATAAATAAAAGGTGATGGGTGAATAATCAACAGAAGGTTTAGAAAATAAAAATGGCAGTGAGACAACTTTCACAAGAAAACACAGGAAACTTGGTTATACAGGTAACTCTTACTCTCTCCAGGTAAAGGTGGAGGAGAGTACTTGGGATTTCCAAGAAGTCTTAGAAACAAGTAGAACATCTGTGGAGTCCCCAATACATGTTTCTCATAACACACATTTTGTTTCGTCCAAGCAGGAAATAAATAAATGTCAGTGATGGCGTCTGTGCTGCTCTCTTTCTAAATAGGTCAGAATACATCCCAGAGCTGTGGTATGGGAACACCTACTGTAGGAGGAATGTCCCTATTGTTATTAGAATATTAGATACACCTGTGGTAGGTGTCAACAACTCTCACAGTCGTGGGAAATATTTATAATGTGAACAGATCTACTGGGATTTAAAAGTATCTGCATTCGCTTCTTACCACATTCAATTATTTTGTTGCTTGTTCGGTTGTTGGTCTAGAAATTCAACATATATAAAACAACATATAGCATTAAAACATCCAGTAGATCAGATTTTAAAATAATGTTCTGTCTTTTTGCAGCTCCTGAAATGATTGGCAGGATGACATCTTTAAATTATTGTAGACACACACTTGTTGGACATTGTTTTGGCAACTAAATTTCATGTTGAATTGGTTTAATACAGAACACTGCAATTCTCCTGTGGGTGAGCAAAGTAATGCTATTTGAATATTTGGAGCCTTTTTTCAGCTTTAGTGTTATAACATTCATCACTAATTGCTTCCTAATGTGGAAACAGGCAAATCAAAATTAAATGTACCTATCAAAAAGCTCACAAATATTACATTTAGGAGAATTAGAGTGTGAGCCTTGGGTTTTTTAAATGAGAATTGTCCATTTAAATCATCAATTTTGTTCTTATTTTGTATGAAATACTCAAATCATTTCTACTCAGTCTGTAACCCCCGGTCTTTAACCACTTTAACGCATTTATATTTTTTGGTCTTAGCTAAGTTCGAACAGCAGACTGCTCTTAAATTATGGATGTTGTAGAAACCTGTTGTAAAATCAGGACTTTGAGAAATGAATGTGATTGTTTTGCAGTTACTGCATCATTTACTCTCAGAGAAGAGGTGTTGATGTGCTGTGATTGAAAAATGCAGTCAAAAGTAATTGTTTCTGTCAATAATTAATACTTGCACATGGCAGCATTACCATTCTTAAGTATACTTTAGTATTACTTACCACCACAGTAAAAAGGCTGCATCACATTATCTCAAGCTTTTATGATTCTTACTTCAAGCTGATTCTCTCATTTTAATATCTGAACATTTTGAATTTCTTTGTTTTGTGACATTGTTTGTATCATTAAGAAAAAAGATCAACGGTTTTGCCAGACTTTTGTGAATGCCTGTTTTAGTACTCAAAGAATAGCAACCGCAGTTTGACATGACTCATTATTAAAGTGCTCTGTTTTCATTGCAGCTGAATCACAGAGTGGCCATCATTCCCCCTCGACTATGACATCACACCATTAGGAACAAGTTGTGGTTAAATAAGCCTCACAAAGGTAACTCTTACTGCTTCTTTGTAGGAATAACATGTAAAGCACAGCTCGATTTGTTCCCACCAAAGACAATCTGCTTCCTAATCTCCCTGAAACCAAAATTAATTTCATGTCTCTTCCAAATATTGCATGTACTGATCTTTGTGTACACAATCTGTCTATCATTGGATGTTGTCTGTTTTCAGTGGGTTATGGTCAGTGACACTTTATTACAGACAACAACATCCGTGGCAGTGATTTGCTTTGATGGTTGATTTTAATTAGGTTGTTGTTTGACTACTCGCCTGTAACCGGTGTCATTACAGTATGCCACCTGGCAGCAAAATGATAAAGATGCTGTCTCCTTTATTAACCTTAGAGGTTACTCGAGCTTTAAACTGAACTGTTCTTTTTTAAGACATAATGGTACAGACTCAATATACTGACCCCCAAATGACTAAACCTGCAAGGACCTTGATGCTCCACAAATAATGGAGAAAGTAGGAGAAAATAGTTAATAAACCAGTGAAGAGTTTGCATTTTCTGGCTGTATATAGAAATGGATGAAGCAACCAAAAATGAGGCTAATGTGGAAGTGCAATACTCCTGATGGCCACTAGATGCAGGCTCCAAAAAACACTCCAGAAATCTCCATTTTCAGTCATGAAATACTCAGACAGTATTTTTATTTCAGAGGTCTTCTGATGTCATTAGATAAAATCAGCTCTTCTCTGTGATCTGGTGGTCCATCTGAACAATATATAATTATGTAGAATTTTTTTTTAGGGACATAGTTGAGAATTTCAGTCTCATACACATTGGGCAGTGTCCTTGGGTCCCCTTCATATCCAAAAATTGGGACTTCTGGCTGCAAACAATCAACATGGTGACGTTCAAATCCACATCTCAAACCAGACAAAAAAACAAAATTATAACAAAATAATACATATGCTTTGCTGATTCTTAAAACATCTACAAACTTGCAAAACGAAAAAGTATATAAAAAAGTATATAACATCAGCTTCTTTTGTGCTTGTCTAGATTCTATTTATTTATTGATATTGTGTTATTTGTGAGATATTAATGAGATACAGACACTGATTGACTCTATTTCACCACTGAAGAACAACCTGCAATCACATGTCTTCACATCATGACTTTTCCTTCCTCAAAGTTTCTCTATTCCTTTTAAAGTTCAAAGAAACTTTGGTAGCAAGCAAACACAACAATCAGTGAAATCTGTCCTTTGCTGCAAAGTTTGACACTGTTTCCAGTATTGAAACTTGTTTTCTCCCTCCATTGTTTCTGAACCTTTCCTTTTTCCACTTGTCGCTAAAATTAATTCACAGTGGAGACATCCCTGAGTGGAGGAAAGGCTTTGATGTTGTTGGACACAAACTGAGAAGATGTGATGTACTTCTGTAGGCTCTTGCACTTCAAGAACATCATCAATGAATCATCCTCTGCTCTGTCACAGCAAATCAAATGTATCTTGCATCTCTTACCTCCTCAGCTTGTTTGAGTCACAAAGTCTGAGTAAAACCTTTGATCTAAGTCGGTAAACACAGGTTGGACCGGGCAGATTCGAGCTCTGGATTAGGTATGAGGATGTGGAGAAGCCTTGCAATCGATTTCTCTCTGAAATCTGATGCAGCAAGAAAAAAAAAAAACAGTTCTGCAGAATCCTCACTCATCTATCGTTACAATGTGTTTTTGCACACATTGCAAAACTGCGTACGTCTCTTTCCAGTGTTGTCTGCTGAAAACCATAATCAGCTTTTTATTAAAAAGGAGAAAAGAGGAAAAAAGGGACAAACAAATGAAGCAGAAAATGAAGATGCATCGAACATCAGAAGCATCCTTTATCAATCAGCTGTGTACTGATAGATACTGAGCAAATTTACTGCAACACAAATCCAATTTGTAGTCGTAAGTGGATTGAAAACTGAAACCCGTAGAAGCTCTTCTTACTAAAACCTCACTGTGTTATACTTGTGCTGTACAGTGAGGAAACATATTAACAGAACTGTCAGTTTCTGTAAATATTGTCTGCCTTTTATCATCAGTGTGGTAATGAATCACTACAGCTGAGGGCCTCTCTGCTGGTTAAACAGAGGCTGAACGGCCGCAGCAGGCCAGTGATCCATCCTCCCTGTCTGTTTAACTTGTGTTACTGCAGCACAGCTAGTTTATGGGTGATGAGCCATAATGTTAAGCGAGGCAAAGAACATGCATTTTTATGGGAGTGACTAAGAGAGAACTTGCTGCTTTGAGACTGTACGTTACCACCTCCTCCTCTGCTGCATTTCCATCCAGTGTTTCTTAGTAATAGAGCTGATTAACAATCCAAAGAAATCAGGGATATAAAGTCATAAAGTAAAAGGTAGTTTAGTTTATCTTAAACAACCATCTGCTTTTTTGTTAGTTAATACCCCTGCTTGTTAGTTGTAAAAGTAATCCTTCTGGAAAATTTGACAGACACCCATAGGCTGTATCCAGAACGGATGACGCTAATGTGACGTTCTTACCGTTGGTTTGTGGACTCACATTTTGAAGCCAGTAAATTAGCAGTAGTAGTTTGAATGTTGCCATGTTGGTTGTTTGGAGCCAGAAGTGACCATATTTGGATATGAAGGGAGAATTGAGGAGGGTCTGACCCTTGAGTCAGATCTCGCTACCCAATTTGTATGAGCCAAACAGTCGATCATGCTAACCCCACCCCTACAATTTTGTCTTTTTGAAGCCTAATATCTACTTTTTTCCCCAGTTGGACCAACAGATCACTAATTAGATGAACTGACTTTAGCTCATGACATCAGAATGACTTGTGAAAAAATACATTGACCAAGGTTTTCATGAATGAAAATGACAGTTTCTGAATTGAAACCAATTGGAGCCAGAGTTTTTTGGAGCCAGCATCTAGTGGCTGTTGAGAGTATTGCACTTTGTTGCACTTACATGTTGGCTTTATTTTTCAGATGTGGTTACTTCATCCATTTCTATAAACAGTCTATGCTAATACCATTAAAATGCAGCTTACTATCATATGTCTGGTGATTGCAGCATTTAAGATTATGTCACATTCCTAATCATGTGTCTCACCTTTATTTACCAGGAAGTCAAGAGGCTGGTAAACGTGAGGCTTCCTGGTTAAGTATTTCCTGGTAGGACAGTTGAGACTTGGCCAAATTGGCAACTTAAGCTGGGTGTTTCACAGTTACTAAAGAACACACTTCATTAATTTCCAGCCACCACGTACAGCACAATAAAACAGGGCCTGAGGAAGTTGAGAGATAACAACTGTGTGATTCAGTATACACTACTGCCTGCCAAACTGATGGTTTACACCTCTGTGATAATTTGAATGAGCTGTCTCACTCCTCGCTGACGCCTTCACCCCTCCATACCTTCCCCTCAGCTGTCCCTGCTGAAAACCTTGGGTAAAGGTAATCAAAGCTGGTAGGAAATGACAGAGGAGGTGCACCTTTAAAACATGAAAATAAAGGTGCGTCTCATCACAGTGTAAAAGTGAAGTGATCGCTGAGAGGTGAGTTACAAACCGACAAACAGACGAGCAAACAGATGAGCGACATAGTTTACAGACAGGCAGAATGAGAACGAGATAAAAATAAAGTTCTAAAGATAGCTGGCAGGTAAACACATCACTCCTCGAAAGACAGTACAGTGAATTTAAATCAAGATAATAATCCTTGACAACATAGAAGTTGATATACTTCCATTAAAAACACATACTGGAGACTGCAGAACCAGCTCTATCTGAAATAAATGGAATAAAATTGCCTCCTTTTTAACTCTGCATTAATGCCCTGTTTAAATACACACAGCTCCAGTGGCTCATTGGGAACACATGACGCAAGCGAAACAATTTAATTAACCACAACAGGGAGGCGAGGAGGTTATTATAATGAGGCGTAAATGTATATGTTCTGTAGGAGAAAACATTAATTCTTCAGAGCAACACACTCACTAATGGCCACATAATGGTGTTGTGAGATGTGGCCTTTTCATAAACTAATGAGGAATGTTTTTTTTTTTTTTTTAATGTAAAATTCATCCACAGTGTGTCTCAGGGTCAAGACCCCTTGGTTTGATCAGTAATGTGATTTGTGTGGTGCATGGCTGGCTTTATGCCCTGGCATTATCCCAACCCATCAATTAACAGCAGATCATTATAATTTTAGCAGGAGGTGGAGATGTTTGAGTCAAAAGGGGAAATGGGATGATGGAACGGCATTAATACTAGAGTGAGAGAGGGATGTATAGGTTGTGGCTGCTTTATATGGCGAGCACACAATATGTTCTGCCTTTCACAGACCCTCATTCTGACACAGGGTTGTCAGTGCGTACCTGAGCTCTTGATGTGAATTATCCCATCTTTTGAGTAATGCATTCCCACTGCACGCCCCCGATCACCAGCAGCCATAAATGAGAAAGATCAGACAGTCCAGCGCTGGCTCTGCAATTAAAGGATTATTTTCTGTGAGGTTCAGAAGTGAATGAGAATTTTTGATGAGGAAATGTGGCCTTTAACAGTAGAGTAGTTTTATATTACAGGAAATAAGTTTATTCATGAGTTGATTTGTTGAAAAATATATGTTTACAGTGTTTACCTGAGTTACTATTTACATTTATGTGGCACAATCATTATGTACGCATTTTTATTTGTGTTATACAGACAGCTAAATTAATGTGTTGAATCTGCTGCGCTGATTCACTTGCACGTGTCTGGGTGCTGCTGGCTGCTGATTGGTTGGTTCGGTCAGGTGACAGGAAGTGTTGTGTAGCTACAAGTGCTTATGAAGAAATCTGTCTCCATCCTCATTTTTCTAAGGAGTGATCCATTAACCACCAACGAACCTTGTGCAAATGTTGTGTGTCTGATTGTGAACATATATATACAAAAAAAAACACAACTTTGGTTCACAGTCTGTGAAAGTTCTGTGGTTGGGAATCAGTGAATTTAAGACTTGTTAACACATTAGTTAAAAAAAAAACCCTGAAGTAAATGTCAGTTTCATAGCAGCACTGTGTTGTACTCACAAGTCTCTGCAACTATATGTGGCGATACAGTAGCTGTAAAACTTGTTGTGCGACATCAAGGTGCCTGTGTTGTGAGTCACACAGAGAAGAGAGTGCTACGATTGCTACATCTCTTTAAAAGATGTTATTGAACCAGTCACCTAGCAGAGGCTATAGAGTATACACGTGCCAGGAAAATCCATGTCCTTAGAGGATGCAGCTGCCAAGAGTGAAACTGACTTGGCGTGACCCTCTCTGGCTGCTGTTGTCTTGCTAAAGTGGTTATATTTGTGTTGTCATGAAAATACAGAGATGAAAAGGGCAGGATGTAGAGGAGGGTTGTGCCCAGTGACGTGGTTCGTAGTGCACGTTGTGTGACTACATGAAAGCTTCAGGCCTCTGCAGGATTCGATTCACAGCATGGGAGATTTTCTCATACACTTTTCATACACTTGACCTTTTTTTCAAAAATTTTAATCGGGATCAGTAATGATCTGCATCTGCGTGTTTTGCCATCCAGGATGTGGTTTCAGTTTTTGCTTATGTTTCAAAGCAACATTAGCTTGGATCACCCAGATACAAACTGTCCAAATCTGGATTACCATCAGCATTATGAACTGTCTGATTCAAATAATGTATTATTTGACCAATTTTAAGGAACATTTTGTCTCTGCAATCGAGTCTGAATTCAGCCTCATGATGGGATTTGGGATGACAGGTATCCCAGTCCTTCTGAAATGTTCTGAACAACACGTACTGAAGGTTTAACTTAATTACATGATCCAATCTGATTTCAGAATATTCTTTTCCCCCCTCTGAATAACCAATTTTCAAGATTTAATGAAATTCAAAGCTGAAATCTGATCAGATTACTTTTGAAGAACTGGGCCCAGGAGAAGACAAACTCTCCAGTGACAGCTGTTGGTGAGGAATAGGTCTGGAGCGGGTTTGGGAAAGAATGAGAGGAAGCTGGTGTTTGATCATGTGGTTTGGCGTGAGTATTATTGAATAGTATTAAAGCCAATTTTAATGTTTTCATCTTGTGACAAAGTGTTATGATATATGTGGGCAGTGTTTAATTATTACCTCCACCAAGGATGTTATGTTTTCGCCTGCAATGGGTTGTGTGATTGTGGCAGTGTTACTGAAAAACTTGTCAACAGATCTCAAGAATTTGTTTGAGAGGTTTACCCAATGATCCAAGGAACAAATGATTAAATATAGGCAAGATCAGAGGATGGGATCCTGTCCCAAAACAATCCTGAAATCCCACAAAATTCCTATATCTTATAATAGATGAATGTTTAAAAGTTTATAACTTTGTCACATTGTAATGAAGTTTGTTGAAAGTCTACACACACATGCAGGAGGGTAACATCTGTAATCTGTGATAATTTGGGAGAGATTGGATGTGGATTAAGACTTGGTGGAGGTCTGTGCTCTCTCAGTGCTGTTCCTGTTATAAAGTCAAATACCACTCGAGACACCCTTATACTGCACTGTCGTCAGATCAGAAGGTGGAGGATGAGGAAGGGGAAAAAAAAGAACACAATCACACTTTTTTTGGAAATATTACACAACAGTTTTTTGTTGACTGCCATCTAAAAATGCACACCTACTAACTCCAACCTAAATCAAAACACTGGGGTTTGTTGGCACCAATCACATTTGATTGAACATATTAATGTGTATTTCTTTCTAAAAGTGACATGAAACAGTGATGTTGATACAAACATGTTGAAGACTGACATTGTGTGTTGATAGTTGCTGCTGTATGATCCTGACATGCAGAATGATCCCCTGTGTTCAACAGTACCATACTATCACCACTGTTAGAGGCCAGGCCTGTTTCCTCGTTGTAAATTGTTGTGACTCAGCTAAATGTAAATGTACTGCAGAAGCATGGCTGAGTTCATGTAGGAGCAAACTTAAGTGTACCAAGGCCTCGAGTAAATCATTGATTTAGAGTACAGACAGCCAATATCCAGCAAACCTAGCTGTGAGGGTTTTAATGGCAGCCTTGTCATTTTTAACTCAACATTAGTGAAGGATGTGGATCTGAAGCAGCCACCTTGGAGTGCTGACGATGATACAGGCTAGTGACAGAGTTTACCGCAGGGCCCCATGCGTCATCCTGGCTTGACAACCACTATCCATCTTTCTTCCCAGGGAAGCAAGTATATTGGACATGGATAAAACACAAAATACATCACAACAGAATAATGCGTAAATGAATGCAAGTCCCCCCGCTGGGCTTCTCTGAGGATTAACAAATCAAAATGTGACAATTCCAACGCTCAAACCACCCGCTGGCCTGTAGCCTGTGCAATATGTGACTGATCTACACCTCACCTTGGGAATTGAAATATAAGGGAGTCCTAAACGTGTCCTCCACAAGGAATACGGTGTCCTCCAAGTCCATTTGTCCCGATTATTGCATTTTCAGGGAGAAATCTAGATTCATGTGGTTGGCTTTTTGTCTTTCTCTATAGTCAGAGTTGTCTCTTGGTGTTTCTGCGGCTGTTAGTCTCGATTTGCAGTACACAGAGACCTCTTTCCTCAAATCATCCAGCGAGGCTATAAATAAAGACATGACCCTCTTTTTATGAACCCTGACCCTAAAGAACACGTCTTTCAATCACAGTGCTTCAGAGCAGAGACAGTGGCAGAAAACCGGGAAAGATGGCAGCTCTTTGATAAGCTTCTACAGATGATGTATTGTTACACAACACAGTGCTAATGTTCAAAATAACATCACTGGCATCATCAGCTGCAAAATAAAAACCTTTGTTGTGTTTCTCTTTTTTTTAACTCACATAAAACAGAGTTAATAATGCAGAGGGGGAAAAAGTAAAACTTTGTCAGAAGTTGTTTTTCCCATTAAAAGATATTTAGTCACTGTGGTGATTAATACATTACACTTGATTTCCTGATTCAAGCAGAAGACTAAAGACAAGCTTCAACATTCACCCCAGTTCACTGAAACAAATGTTTTTCTAATTCAGTTCACTCAAAATGAATCATGAATAAATGATCGAGCACAGGGCAAAGGATCTGAAAACTGTGGCCACATTTACATTTACTGAGGCAAGCATCAGGCTAGGACTTAAAGATTTCACCACAGCTAAAAGGTTTGTTTACAGCGGTCACAGTGTCATCTGAGGTTATGTTCTCACAGACCTCTCTCTGCAGCCTCCATTCACCTGTTTTCAGTTTCAGGCCCATAAACTGAGCAGATGTGCCATAAATAATATATATATATTTTTTTAATTTAAAT
>OOFC01013929.1:0-12663 GCA_900323345.1 Pseudochromis fuscus
GGCTCAGGTATTGGTGGCATGAAGCTCGTTAGCTTTTTACAAGCTAGCAAGCTCCGTGCTGCCGATACATTTAGCGTCGTCACATCAGACCCGGTCAGAGTGGACCACATGAAACTGTTTGAATAAATTCAATACGGCTTATAGACAGGTGCGCTCAATAGTCCGGAAAATACGGTACTTGCATGCACGCCACCACAACTTTATATAGCTAGCAATGTATCGATTTTGTATTTACAGTGTGTGAATTTAAAGGAATAATTTTAGTTTTTTCCACAGAACAGAATATCGTTGAGTCTCCAACTGAAAAGTAAAATGAAAACTTATGGTTTTGTGAGAATTCTCCCAAACTGGAAATTGTAGCTAAGCTAAGCTAGTAACTTTGCAAAAATATAAAAAAAGAATAAGTAAATTTTACAAAATAAAAGTATTTTATTTAACTTAATTTGAAAGTTCATTAAATGATCTGGTTGATTTACATTTTACACTTTTGCCTTTCTCTTTAGGAGAAATTCCCAAGCAATGAAATAAAACCATATCCAGACTGGGTGTTTGCCATAATCATCCTCCTGTGTGTGGTGCCTGTGACTTCCATCCCTGTGGTGGCTCTCTACAAACTGATCTGCAGGAAGAGGTCAGCTGCTGCCGACTTAAATCCCTACAACAATGATGCTTTTGAGATTGAAACACAAGAAGAGAAGAGTCAAAGCGGTGACTTGTAAGAACTCGACATATTCCAACTTTTGCTTCTTCAGAAACAAAACTTGATGTATTTAACAAAGAAATTCTGTGCACTGTGTGTAGTGTACATGTTGTAAATAGCACTCAGTGAAACATGTTTACTTAAACAGTCTTTGATTTTCCCTTTACAAAACTGTACATTTGAACGTGAACATAACATTTCCTGAATGTTAAAAAACATCAACGCATGCATGAGATTTTAAGCTTCATTCATTTCTTAGAGATTTAAGACTATCATCACTGTAACATAAAGATGTAGAAATACAGCATCTTGTACAAAAATCTTTTGAATTATTCACTGTCATGTCTGTAACAATATTTTTGTGCAAATAGTTCTTTGTAGTTGACGTCATGTCTTTGTGGAAAACTACCACCCAGTGTAAATCAAAGTCCAGATACACAACCAGCTGGGGGATGACTCTTCTGTGTTATAGTAGCTGGATCATTTTCAAATACCCATCTTCATTCATATGGTTGTTGTTGTTTTATAGGGAGTGCTTACGACTGAGGTTTACAACTTAAGTGTTTTATATCAGATGACTAAGGACTATTTTGCACATTTAAACTTGGCACGCTGAACGATGAGATAAATCCAAATCACTGATTTCAACAAGTCATTCACGTCAAAAACTGAGAATTAAACAAGCCAAAGAAATGTACTACATCTTATTTTGACAGAAATTAATGAAGTTTCTAGGGAAGACATGAACATTTTTGGTGAGCTCGACTGAATAACTGCTTTGGCTGTGTCGGGAACTGTGTTGGGACCTGTAACTGGGGTAGTCTACGTCTGGATGGCCAAGAAGTCAACTGGGGTCCTGGGGTTAGTGGCCTGCCGGACCCTGGCCAGCCTCAGATCCCCCAGACGCCGCTCCAGACTGCGCTTCCCTGTAAAAAGGATAACAGCAGAAGATAAGAGGCTTCATTCCCTCTTTTGTTGGTGAACTGTAAAATTCATCCATAAATTGACTTGTGCACATGTAAAATCATATTGCAAAACTTGCTGCGTTGGTTCCACCTCTCACAAAGTCCACATGATAAAAGGATTGGAGGTAATTCCACATAAATCCCAATGGTGATGTTTTTATTTCATTTTTATAAAGGACGCTGAGATTTGGATTTTTCCAAGGACCGAGTTGTGGCGCCGTATATGTGCAGTGTTTGCTTTTTGTTAATCATTGTTTGATTTCCTGTCTCTTAATGGACACACTTTATGAGGTGGTGTTTATGATTAGTGCAATAATTGGTGTACAACAGGCATAACGGTTGCATTTGCTCCTACTAAGACCGGCTTAATGTTGGAAGACTGATGGTTTGCAGGTGTACTTACAAAACAGTGAATTTGTTTAAATATATGACCTTTGCTGCATGTTAAAACTGTGTACTGGTCCTTTACTTTGTCTATTGTCAAGTTTTAGTGAATTTTCTACCACAGCCCTGTTGTGTGCTGTCCGTTTGTTCTGTGTAGTTTGAGGTAGGACCATGGTCCTGGTGGAATACTGTGTCATCTCGCTGTGTACTGCATTAACTGTACATGGTTAAAATCACAATAAAGTTACTTTATTGCTACTCCTCATATTACCACCCAGAGAGTCCCGAGACCTACTCCTCAAAGTAATTCAGCGACTGGAGAAACATCAATACTGTCATTGAGTGTGACCAGTGAACATCTGCAGCAACTTTGCACATTTGTTTAAATATCTTTAGCCATCACACAGCAAGCATGGATATAATCTGCAGAAATCCAGTGGCTTTATTGAATATGATCTCAAGATATTAATAAGTAATCGATTCCAATGTTAAAGATGCAAGTGCATTGATCCGTAAGCTTGTGGGTGGATATAAATGTAATATGAATTTGAAGCACAGGGAAAATCTCACTTTGATGCAGGACTGTTGTGTTATTACTTAAGTGAGGCACCTGGACATGTCTGCATGAGACAAACTGAAGTTATATTCATAACGTCAAAGTGGTTGTTCATACACAATGTATTTTTCTGTCTGTATCAATTGCAGAGGTAATAAAGACAATGACATGTCTTTTGAAATGACTCATTTGTTCTCCATTTTTTCCACATGATGCCATAAAATAATAAAACATACTTGGGTCTCATGGTGATTTCTGAAGTATTTACCTATCATAAAAGACCAGTGAATCCCAACTATTGCCACTTTTTTTTTTTTTTTTAAAGAATTCTCATATTCTATTTTGTAATGAAAAACAAGAAAATGGACTATTTTAAGCAATTGTGAAGAAGTGCAACAAACTGCATTGAAACCCATTGTTTCTGAATTGTGTTGAAGCCCCTGTATCTAGATACACATCAGATCGTCACCCAGGTCATTCATATTCTTTGAAGTCACACCCAGTGTTAAGTTACAACAGAATTTCACTGTGTTTTTTCACAGTGAGAAGACACATCATAAAAAATACATTCTATTAAAAATGTCAAAGTACATCAATGAAAGTTAATCAATAATGACAGAATGATTACGTGCAGGACACATCATATGAACACCTCTTTTAAAAACCTTATTTGTAGCGTTGGTACTTTATTGTGAAATAAGCTACATGAAGCTGATTGGAAGAATGTGGCACATCAGTAGTGATCATCAACTGTCTGAATTTGTGTGTGTCTCCTGAGGGTACATACGTTTGTGCAGGTGTGGGAGCAGATCTTTATAGAGAGGGCGGTGTTGTGACAGCACCAGCAAGAAGGAGAGACAGAAAAGCAGCTCCACTGCTTCATACTGCAAAATGCCCGTCTGGAACTTTCCACCTAAACGCAGCCCTGGAGAAAGTGGGGGAGGGAATATAAAAATATAAAAGTTTTTCACTCAGTTTTTATCATTATTATTCAGGTGTATGAATTGGAAGTATTGCCTTTGTTGCTGAGCCTGATGAGCTTATTGGCGTACTGTGCCATATCCCATATCATCTGCAGGAAGTAGACAGGGTTCTTAGCAACCATCTGACCAAAGGGCAAACTCTGGGCACACACATGGAACCTAAAGAGAAAAACAAAATAGACAGAAAGACACCAAAGACAATATAGATACAACCTCCATTCATATATTGACATTTTGAGATAAAAGGCAGGACAATTACTTCTCAGCTCAGTGCAGGTATTGATTGACAACTTAGTGAGAGCACATGTGACAGTGGAAGTTAATCATGTGTGAAGTTCCTGTGTTTATCACTGATGTATTTTAACACTTAAAATGACAGCAAAGTATCCAGTGTGCCACTCAGATGTATATTTATTTTTAAAACATGATACAAAGTAACAGACCCAGATGTCTGTTACAAACTGTTGATTTGACTTTACCTGTATGCATGCAGCAGCACCAGCTTGTAGATGTTCTTGTAGACGGCCTCAAGAGAATTGGTCTAAGAAAAAAACATTTTTAATACATTAAGTACAAAAGTGACAAGTACATGATATTTAGCATTAAATATTTGGTGTATGTTTTTTTTTTTTATTGTTTTGACTCAGCATTTTACCAGCTGGATAACACCAATTAACTCAGTATGAAGTTAGGGCAATATTTATTAAGTTCTGAATAAAAAACAAGACAGTATTTTTTAATGTGTGCCTCCAGCAATGTGTACTTTTTCCTTACTCCTATTTTCCTAGGTTTGCCTGTTTGTGAGCAACATTATGGGAAAACTTAGGAACAGATCTTGATTATTTTTTGAGGGGAGATAATCTATGGGAAAGTTTAGAGGATGGGATTCTGTCTGAAAGAAAACAAATTCACGAAGTCCCTCAGCCTTATAATATTTTCAAAATGTAGAACTTTTTCATATCACGATTGATTTTCTTGAAAATTCACACACATGCAGGATGATAACGTCCACAATCTGAGATAATTTGGTGGAGATCAGACGTGGATTATACCTTGGTGGGAGGTTCTCTGAGAGCTTTCCTATTCTATTCTATCCATACATTTCTTTCAGGGATTCATTATCAATCTATCAATCTATGAAGATAAACATGGCATCAAGCTTGTACCCTTTTATAACAGCACATTTTGATCTCTGCATCTGAACTTTTTATTGTAACTGTACTTTCATGTGAATCCTTTTGTCTCTAACCTTCAGGTCCAAGAAGAGAGCATGGCACTTGAGTCTGAGGACAGCCATCAGTTTCCTCCTCATCTGATGTCCAGCTGAGAGGAAAGAGCCCAGCGTAAGACTGTAGCGCAGAGACAAACCTGCATAGCTGAAAAAATAAATAAATAAATACATAGGGAGTATGGAGAGAATTTTGCATGAAAGAATATGGGGATACAGCAGTGTTTATAGTGTTTTATGTTGAGACATTAAACAGCTATGCTTGACTGGGAGTTGTCTCGTGTTTTACGAGCATGTACAAAGTACAGGGTGGGTTTCCGTCAACTTACAAGAAACCATAAAGAGTGACAAAAAGCCCAATAACTCTGCTTGCAATAAACCCTCTTAAGGCAGTAATTCTGCTGTTACTGCAGCTGATGAGACATTCACCTGGAATAGTCTTTGTAGACGTCCAGTGAGTGGGTGTCCAGCAGGAGTCCACACCAGGGGAAGAGGCAGTGAGGGGGCAGCGTGCGAATGTCGGGGCAAGAGTCCACGCTTCCTGTCACTTGAAAGTTGACCGCTACCTTTTGCGGGTTCACCACTAAACCATACTGTGGTACTCCAGCCAGCAACATCCTACATGCAAAGCGGCATTAATAACAGCTATTATACAAATTCAGCATCATTTAGACTCTGTTGACACCTTTTCCACTTAAGAGGAACATGGATTATTACAGTGATTTGTTGTATGCATCTTATTATGAAATGTAATCTATTTGCACTGATTCTATGCTTGTTGATGATTTTTATTTGCTGCCTTTTGAAAAACCTTATTGTTATCATTGTCAATAATAATATTATTGTTAGTAATATGAAAGTCTGTTTAATCTACAGGAATTTAAAACAAATTAGAGAACAACTATTTGGAAATTACATACAGATATAATCATGTTTAATTCAGGACAAACTTCAAATCAGATTGCAAAATATCCCATATGGTCCCAGTAACATCTTTTATGACTTCCAATTTAAATCAGTGACAACAAATTATTATGGGTTCATTACCTTTGACCTTTTCCTACAGTCATGATAGTTTGCATGGTCTATCTTAAATCTGAATAACAACGCAGCTAATGATACATGTTCTGAAAGTTTGAAATACTGGAGAAGTGCATTAGTAAAGAGGATACAGCTCTGTTATGAATGGGGACTGAGAACCACGGTGTCACATTAACATCTATATGTCTGACTAAGCTGCTGGGTGTCATACTTGAGAAAGGTTTGCGCCTTGTGTTGGTCCGGGGTGATCAGAAGAAAGTCGTCCACCAGTCTCATCAAACACCTACAGGACACACAAATAACACAAAAGAGCAACAATACAGAGAGGCTGCCATCTTCTGCTGCTGATGTGTTATTGCACCCTGCACATGCTGACAGCATTACAGAGGGTTCTGCTGTACCCTTTGTTGTCTGTAATGTTTTTGAACAGGGCATTCTCCATGTGACCGTAGCAGAGACAGCAGAGCAGGCTGGACACAACCGATCCCTGGGGAATCCCTCGGCACTGGCGGTACGTCCTGCAACACAGAGGGCCTGAATCACAATAACTGTCCCGGTAACAATTATGAATGTTAAAATATATGATCGCATTGACAAATAATTTACGTAATGCAGAGCTTACTTCTTCCCACACTGGACAACACTGCCTGTTAGCATTTGGATAAAAAACTGCAAAGCCTCTCTGCCTTGAAGATCTGCACAGAAATGCTGCAACAAAAAAAGTAACACATTTTAGGTTAAAAAAAAAAGTAGGAATTATTATTACATTAAAGAAGCCATATGAGGATCTCAGTGTCACCTGTTCTACCAGGATGGCGTGATGAGCTTTGCCTTTTTTCTGAAGAGACATCGAAAACCCCTTCATGTTGGTGGATCCCATGTTATCCTCCAGGAAATCTACCTGGCAACAAAAATGAGAATTGCAACAAGGCCAAATGATGCTTGCAGATGTGGTCACATGAGCATGGTTGCAGGTGTGATGTTACCTGTCTAACAAACATCTTTTTCAGGCCTTCGTAAGAATCCGCCCAGATCTTAGCATAGCGGCGGATTGTGAACAGTTCATCCTGGACCGGTGACAGGGCGTGTTCAATCACCTCTATGAGTTTGTCATGTGGCAGACTCTCATAGGCTCCACTCACATCCGCCTTAAACACAGCATTAAGCCAAAATGAAATAATCAAGATCCTGATGAGTAAATGTTTTTAATGTGCTGCAATTTGGAGCATTATTAGTAATATTCAATTCAAAGTAACTGCATAAAATACCAGTGAATGACATTGTGATTACATTATATGAAAAATATTCTGACACAACAATTTAGTGTAGCAATCACAGACTGTATATAGCAGCTGGGTCTCAAAAGTGAAGCCAGTGTGGAAGTGCAAAAAAGTGCAATACTCCCAATGGCCACTAGATCATTAAATAGATAATAAAAAGAGGAATATGCCTACATGTGCCTAGTTTGATTGACAGGTCTGGTCTCCAACAAGACTTGCATTGACTCAAGTCTCATACACATGGGACAGTGTCCTTAGGGTCAGATCCACCTCCTCACTCCTCCCCTCATATTCAAATATGATCTGTTCTGGTTTCAAAAAACCAACATGGTGATGCTCAAAAGCCAAACTTCTGGCTTCAAAATGTGACTCACAAACTAACAGGTGATGTCACGTTAGTGTTGTCCATTCTATATACACTCTATGGTAGTAAATCACCTTAACAAAGTAGAGGGGTTGTGGACTGTTCTTCTGGGCTGGAGCCAGAGAGCACAACACCTTGTGGATATCTGTCATCCCCCACACTGTGGAGCCCAGGAGGGATGGAGTGGCACGCACACAGGCCCGCAGTACATCCAGCAAATCCCTGACACGCCCACGGTAGAGCTGTGGGGGGAAAAAAATAGTTCCAAAAACCATACACATGCTCACAGTGTGTATTAATACACAATTCATGAAAGAGAAAACTTCATTACCCTCGTTTTAGCATCTGTTCCTATGACTCGTGTGATAGGCCTCATGCCATCAGTCTTAGGACTAAAACGAAGGCGGGAGATGACGGTGCCTTTGGGGAGGGATGCCACCTGGGCAGGAGTCAGCTCCTGCATCTGACCTTTGGAGACGTGACCTCTACACGACAAAACATATTTATTTGTTTTTTCTCCTAAATTTAGTAAGCCATTGCTTCATGCACATTAACTTTTTTAGCTGAGTGTTATGTGTGTACCTGAAGGCCAAATCTTGAAGTTTGGCCCACAGTTCCTGTTTGTAGAACTTGAGAGCATTCTTCTGCACAACACTCTCTGTGGCATAGAAACAGGCTCGGACGAGGCCTGCAACAAACCCATCCAGAAGCCAAGCCAAGAACTGACCCAGGATCTGTGTTCGATATGCCAGCTCACTGGGCGGGATCTGGCCTGCAGAGCAGAACAGTTCGGTTATGTCAGCCAAAATGCATGCAGCAACATAAAAGCAAAAACAAAGTAAATAACAATCACAATCAATGATTTTCTCACTTGTCTTACTGATCTTCAGCCAATCACAGTCATTCACCTTCATCCCCCACATCAGTTCAGCCAGCGAGATCTTCTCACACTTGCCACTGTGCAAGAAGGCCCTGACCCGGGCAAAGAAATTAAGTCGGTTATGGTCGGAGCCCCACAGTTCTTGTGGGATCACAAAGGAGAGGCATTCCCTGACAAACAGGTAAACCCGATGAGGTGCACAGTGCTGTGGTAAGAGGGTGTTTAACTCTCCCATCCCTGCATTTCTCTCCTGAAGCACTGGGCACATCCTCTGCAGTATTCTGCTATAGGGACATCTCCTGTGTTGCTGCAACAGCTGACTGAAGAGTGGAACCATGTTAAAAAACCGTCGGGGGAGCTTCTTTGGTTTCCTCTCTACCCCATTTAAATATGCCAGCCCCTCAAAGAAGACTATTCTTATCAGATCTTGGCCTTGCAGCCTTCTGGATCCATCAGCACTCTTCTTCTTCCTGTTGAGAAGAAAGCCACGCATGCCCCTGCCTCCATACAGGAATCCCAGTGTGCGGATAAAACACTGTGAGGGGGGCAAAGGGGGAAAAATCCCTGATCTCCAACTGCAACCACCCTCCAAGGCAGGTACAGCTGTTGGTATTTCAACAGGTTGTTTGAGACTCGAAGCACCATTTCCCACAGCCTTTGTAGACAGTGTTGATTCCACAGAGATAAGTGGTCCTTCCTCCACAGTTTCATAACAAACCTGTTGGCTTTCTTGTTTTTGTTCCTGTCGTGGTACCCTTCTTCTCTTTCTTGAACAACTCATCATCTCCTCCACATCATTTTGATCAGGTTCCCTCTTTCTTTTCCTCTTCTTCACTGTTACAACCCCTTTCTTCCTCTTCTTAGTTACAGCAGGATTCTCACCTGTGTGTTTTCTTTTTGAGGTCACTGACACAAAGCGAGGGCAACGTTTCCTCAATTGAGACTGGAGACAAAACCCACTGGAGGCACCAGTCATGGACACCCTGTCATAGACTGGAACGCCACACAATTGGAAGACACATGAAGGAGGGGCTGCCACAAACACAGAGCAGCTCTCCAACAGGTACCGTGTGATGTCTGTGCCGAGACGTAGGGTGACTTTCTTCCACAGGTCGCTACCATGGATGTAGGCTGCACTTTGAGTTACCTCTCCTTGGAATTTGAAGTGGTCTGCATCGCGATCCTCCTGAGCGAGGGACAGAAAATTGTAGCCGTGCACCAAGACATTCCTTTTTCTTTTTCTTTTCAGGCTATTGAGAACGAAGGCCAGAAGTTCAGGCAGAGAGCAGATCTGTGGAGAGCATAGATTAAATCACATCAACACAAGAAGACCATTTTTCAATTAAGTTAATAAACCTATCTTTCCTTTTTGTCTGATGGAAACACATTATCTCACTTTATGTTTACATAAATTCTGCATGTAACTCTAACTTATGATGGTCAAAACACCGGAAGTGCAGCAGATAAATTGAAAAATAAACGACTCACAGTATTTCCACTGTGTTCATCTATAATTACAACTTTTCCCTTTTCAGGAAGGTTTCTAACCTTAACAAGGAGCTTAACATATTAATGTAAACCATTTTAAGCAAACCAAATGACGACAGCAACACAGCAGATTTTAAGTGACCGGTTAATGTGTTGTGCTGCCTCCCTCCATGCATTTATCCCACACATTATTCAACAAATTCTACTATGTGGCCGCGTAAGGCAGAAGTTACCTGATGGCGGCTTGGTACTTGCTGCAGTTCCTTGTCAAAACACACAAACACGCTCTTAACGAATGATTTGAAGCGGTTTGTGTCTGACTGCTCAACGAGAACTGCTCTCTGTCCCTCTCTGAACACGATATTGCCAGCAAACTCCTCCAGTGTCTGTCTGTGCTGATAAAGTAACTCGAGGATGTCAAGCGCCCCGGACATATCAGTATGAGAAGACATACTGGAGCCACCGTGCTAACGTTATTTTTAGGATGTGTCAGGATAAAGTACTTTGGCAGTGGTCAGCCAGATCGTGTATACTACATTTGACGTTTTAATGGACCGCGTTATTTTCAGCCAATAGGAGCTCATATTGTTGCATGTGTCCAATCAAATCGCCGAATACTGCAGGCCCGAACCCACTGTTGACCAATAGCGAAGAGGAGAAGGCGTGTTGTCGTTCTGCGTGACTACAAATGAAACAGACTGATTTGCAAAAAGGAAATAGTAGTTCAATACTGGTCATGAGCTTAAAAAATGATGCTTAGTGAAACTAAAAATACAGTTAAACTACATCGAATGTTTGTAACTTTATGTTAAAAAACTGAGTTACCGTTTAAAATAAATGTATTAATCTCGTTGCATTTTTCCCTTGAATAAGTCAACTACTGAATGTATGGTGTGTGTATCTAGTGTAGAGAAATCACACTTCCTACTCCTACCCTGTGCGATTGACCACGTGCACGGTTGCTGCGCTCTGATTGGTGCAAACACTCCCCTCTCGCTCGCACTGAACGCGCGAATGCACCCACGTCTCTTTTAATCGGCTGCACGGTTAGCTTGCTGTTAGCTTAGCGGTGTTCACACTATGATTTAAACTGCAGGCTCATTGGATTTACATCTCAGTTAACCTCAAGTCTCTGTATTCTGTCGGCTACTGAAGATACAAGCAATGGCGGACAAAGAAGGTAACATGGATTTATTTTTTGACCAAATTTAAAACATTATCTGACTGTGTGTCTTAGCTAGCTAGCTTGTTAGATGTCGGCTAACACAAGCTGCCGCATTTCTAGCTAACCTTCATCAGACAACACAAGCCGGGTACACCTTCATTGTGTGAACTGTTACATTCCGTTTTTGTTAATTGTTTGTTCGCCAGTTTGCATGAACATCTATGTGTTAAAAAGCAAGCTAGCTCTCAGCACGACTGTCTTCCGACGTACAATGGATATGCTAATGCTGTACAAAGAACATTAGCATAATTTATGGGACATTTGTCGGCTGCAAAGACAACTTTAAACTGCTGTTGGTAAAATGTAGTAAGGCTATTAATACCCTGATTGTGTCTCAGATTTACGGGCAGCTTCACTAATATTACAAGTGTTTAAAGTGGAGCATTGTTGCGTAACTAATCGTTCATCACCGGTTCTGTCATCTCTTTGTCTACTGTAGCTGGTGCGTTTGATGACGCAGTGGAGGAGAGAGTGATCAATGAGGAGTACAAGATCTGGAAGAAAAACACTCCCTTCCTATACGACCTGGTGATGACCCATGCTTTGGAGTGGCCCAGCCTCACAGCTCAGTGGCTGCCTGATGTGTCCAGGTACAAACTTTTACACTATTGTCCAGCAGTAGTTCCCAATTGTCTGCATATGAACATGTTCTCTTTCACTAAGTAATAATGAATGTTAAAACTTTTTTTTTCTTACCAGGCCTGAGGGGAAGGATTACAGTGTGCATCGGCTGGTGTTAGGCACACACACGTCTGATGAACAGAACCATCTGGTTATTGCTAGTGTCCAGCTGCCCAATGATGATGCCCAGTTTGACACCTCACATTATGACAGTGAAAAAGGAGGTTGGCTACTTGTACATGCTATATAAATTAGGATATTGTAATTTTTATATTTATTTTAGGCTTATGCATTGTATAACAAGTAAGTTCTTGTGATCTTTTTTTAAAGTAATATGATAAATTCTCTCTCATGATGTAGATTTTAGTTTGTTTACTGATTAAAAATTTCTATTCCCTTAAGCAGGTTTGTATAACATTTCTTTGTATTTCCCTGAAGAGTTTGGAGGCTTTGGTTCTGTGAGTGGCAAGATCGAGATAGAAATCAAGATCAGCCATGAAGGAGAGGTGAACCGTGCCCGCTACATGCCCCAGAACCCCTGCATTATTGCTACTAAAACCCCCACCTCAGATGTGCTGGTGTTCGACTATACCAAGCATCCTTCCAGGCCAGGTACATAGATCGCACTCTGTCCAAGATGGCGCATGGGAGTGGCATGTTTTTTGAATATAATGTGAAAATAAGGTGGCCTAATTAGCACACATGTAACTTAATTTAATAACTAACTATATAAACAGACTGATTGAATTCATTTTGTTGTCTACAGATGTTTCTGGAGAGTGCCGACCTGATCTGCGACTCAGAGGCCATCAGAAAGAAGGATATGGTCTCTCCTGGAATGCAAACCTATCCGGCTCTCTCCTTAGTGCATCGGATGACCATGTAAGAGAAGTTTCAAGTTTTAATATTGAGTTTTTCACCAAATTTTAGATTTTTTTTTTTTTTTTT
>OOFC01013929.1:12683-23192 GCA_900323345.1 Pseudochromis fuscus
AAAAAAAAAAAAAGGTTAAAAAAAAAAAAAAAAAAAAAAAAAAAAGGGATCTAAATGTGGTCCTTTCTCTCATCATTCCTTCACCTCTAGACCATCTGTCTGTGGGACATCAGTGCTGTGCCAAAGGAGGGAAAGATTGTAGATGCGAAGACGATCTTCACCGGTCATACTGCTGTGGTGGAAGATGTCTCTTGGCATCTGCTTCACGAGTCACTCTTTGGATCTGTAGCTGATGACCAGAAGCTTATGATGTAAGAACTTCTATAATTTGAGCAGGTAACTAAAGTAAAGTACTTTGATCTCAAAAAAATACAACCAACACTGTATTTCTTCTTTGTCACTTTAGTTGGGACACTCGTTCAAACAATACTTCCAAACCCAGCCACGCAGTCGATGCACACACAGCAGAGGTCAACTGTCTGTCATTTAACCCCTACAGTGAGTTCATCCTTGCCACTGGCTCAGCAGACAAGGTAATACAGCAATCCATCCAATCATCACTGTTATTATGTTATTTAAATTACAGAAGGATTTTAATGTGTGCATTTCAAAATACTAAATGAATACAGATTATTTTGTAACTGCAGTGTTACCACAAAAATGAGATTATTCTGACAGCTATGTGTAATATCTCTTTCTTGCACACAGACTGTGGCTCTTTGGGATTTGAGGAACCTGAAGCTGAAGTTGCATTCCTTTGAGTCTCACAAGGATGAGATCTTCCAGGTAAAATCTTTGATGGTAGCAGGATATCCTGTGTTGAAGTCTGAGTGGTTAGTGAAAGGACGGCAGAAAAAAGTGGATCAGATTGATGTGGCATTAAGTTGTAATCTTATAAGTTGTCAGACAAAATGTTCAGCCTTACACACTCCTGATGCTTCAGTATTGTATGTTTTACGTGGTAGTTCAGGTTGATCTCATTTGAGTTCTCTGGCCGTTCCAGGTCCAGTGGTCTCCTCATAATGAAACCATATTGGCGTCCAGTGGAACAGACCGTCGCCTCAATGTTTGGGACCTCAGGTAAACAAAGCAACAACTCATCACCTGGTCTATGTTTTGCCAATGTGTGGTTTTCCTCCTTTTAATTAACTCTTTTTAGAAAGTACAGTCATTGGAAAGTTGTTTTATGGGGCCAGTGATACTGTAACATTGTTTAACTGTTTTGTTTTTGTAGTAAAATCGGAGAGGAGCAGTCACCAGAAGATGCAGAGGATGGCCCGCCTGAGCTACTGGTGAGTCTCACTGATCTCTGCTGAAGTTGTTTCTCTTTATAATTAGTGATATCATGTATTGTTTTGTATTAAAATGGTTTGCATTTCTTTTTCCTACTAGTTTATCCATGGAGGTCACACAGCCAAGATCTCTGACTTCTCCTGGAACCCGAACGAGCCCTGGGTCATCTGCTCTGTGTCTGAGGACAACATCATGCAAGTGTGGCAAATGGTAAGAGGACCATGATCACATGTTGGCTATGGACAATCAGAGAACATAATACCTACATTGTGGGGAATTAGTTTCCTTTTAATATAGTATAAAAAAAATAATGTACATTTTATAGCATATTAAGGTCATAGACACCAGGCAAGGAAAGTTGTGCAATGGGAGGTGCCTGAGGTTAGAAAATCTCAGTTTATTATTTGGAGTGGTTAAGGGCAAAGTAAAGAGACAGAAGAGCCAAAGTAATGAGACTGGTAAATGAATCAACCCTGTTTGTGTTTGCAGTTTTTCACGATTTGTAATTGAGTGTGCCGATGTGAATGCAGTCTTTTTCTTTTTTTTTCCCTTCATTCTTCTTATAGACATAAATTTCAGCACCTAACTAGTTTGCAGCTTTAAGAAAACTCCAGCAAAATATACATTGGAACAGTCAGCTCGGTCGGGATCATTGTGCTTTGACTTTTCCAAGTGTTTCACAAAAAATCACACACAAAAAAAATGTAAACTTCCCTTTTTAATTTTCAATAGAGAGGTGAAAAAAGTAATCAAATCATGACCTCTTAATCCATAATTGAAACAGGTGCCAACTTTTACTTATTTAGAACGAGTGAGTGTTACGGTTTAGACCCAATCGTAGTTTGTTCTTCAAGAATTTGGAGTATTTCTGAGTTTATATTGGGTGTGTTTTGCAAGCAACTCTGCAACAGCTGCATTGGCACACTCAAAATTTTTTGAGAAATTTTTCCTGACATCAAAAATGCCTGACGTGTTGATTTTCCTTTCAGGCTGAGAACATCTACAATGATGAAGATCCCGAGGGTACAACCGAACATGAAGCCACAGCCTAGTACACCTGCACTTCCTGGGTGTATTCTCCTACAGTCTCGATCACGAACCGTTACCTCAGTGATTCCATGCAGCTACTTCTTCCATCTGGTCGGCTGTACCAGTGGAGCACTGTGTGCCGCAAATGACTGTAAACACTGGACAGACAGTAATGGTGTGCAGCCTTGGTTTTCTTTTTGGAAGTGAAGAACTCTTCCGTCAGTAACTTACTGCCTGAACAGTCTCACCTACTTTTTTCTTTTTTTTTGCAAGGCATCTAAAATATATATTTTTGTAATCAAATTGGCTTCTCCGTGTACACTGCAATGTTTTACACAACACTTTTTTTAATTGAAAGATTGTTCCAAAACATAACGAAGTGATCCGACTGACAGCCCAACATTGGTAATCGTTCTTGATAGTGTTTTCCACACCAGCTGTTTCAAAATAAAATTAGAGTAAATCTGTGTTTGAAACGTCCATTTGTGGTCTCACCTTCCCTTATACCTCGGTCATACATACATCTTTTAAATGTCGTATAGATTAGTAGTTGAATTTTTTTTCTGTGTTCAGTATTTTCCAACTGTACAGTGAGTGCATTAATAAAATTGTTTTTAGTCATAATTCATGTCCACTTCCTGACTTGTCTACATTTCCATGTAAGGTGTTCATGTAGTCGTTAACAGCATTTTGCTAATCTCCAAAGCATTTTTAAACAATGCTTAATCACACTTTTAGTGAAAGAGATGGTGAGCCTTGTAGTCACACTTTGCTCAGAGCTTTTTATGTGTCTTGTTACTCTCACTCTATTAATGCGTGTCCCACTGTTTGGTTCTTCAGACGCGTTGCCCTTATAAGTCCATGAAACCCTCTCTGCTCTTAAGACAGACGTTAACTCATCAGTTGCACTCAGATTACAAGGGAACACACGGCTTTTTATTCATAACAAAAATCTTTCTACAAGCTGCAGTCTTGTTAATCTTTACAGACCCAAAAGAAATAACATGTTGATCTTAGTTTAGCTTTTTAAACCTCAGCATGTGTCGTTTATTTAAAGTGCATTCACAGAACTTTAGGAGTTCACTATGTAGCAAATAGAAAAAGCGATGAAAATGTTATTAAATCACACAGCTCTTCAACATAGAATCATGTTTTTCCACATGCCCACACTTGTTATGGTCCTCAATGGCAGCCCTGTGAAGAAAACAACAAATTAGTTACTGCTGTTGCCTTAAAGGTTTTAAAGACTAGCTTGGATACATTACCTGTACAGCAGGAGTTGCTTGGTAAGGCTGTCTCTCAGCTCAGCCATCTCTTTGGTTTTTTTCTTCTGAATCTTTAACTCAGTCTTCAGCTCTCTGCTGCTCTCCTCCAGACAACACACCGTCTCCTGAAAGGCAGTATAACGTCAGTGTTGTTGTGTATCAGATGACCCTGCCCCCCACCCTCAGCCTGTCTCTCTGCTTACCTTGTACTGCCCCACATCCTCTCTTCTCTGCAAGTGGATGAGTTTGAGTTTCTCCTCCAAACAAGCCCTCTGCAGCTTCAGCTTTTGCATCTCCTCCCTGAGAGGTATCAGCTGGGCCCTCAGCTCCTGGGCCTGCTCTTTGGCTTTGACCACCGCCCCGGCTGCTGCCTCCCTCCTCTTCAGCAGTGCCAGCAAAATGGGTTCATACCTGAAAAAGCACTGAGTTTAGTGCGTTCATGGCTAAAACTTTGCACACACTAAAAAATGCAGGGTTGTTTTGACTCAGAACTGGGTGAATTATCATGCATTGTTAATTTAACCCAGTAATATGGGCTGTTTTTGTCCAGTGGGTATGCTTGGTAACAACAACAACAACATACAGATAAATATTACTCATATTGTCTGGTTAAATCAATCCAGCATGTAGTTAGACCCATATTTACCCAGTTCTGGTAAATACAACGTGACATGTTTTAATGTGTATGATAAGAAAACCGTAACTATCATCACTAAATCTCCTACAAACAATCAGGTAACATCAGTATTAGCCAGTGACAGCACCTGTCCTCCAGTGCTTTCAGCCCGCCCTGCAGATACTGCTGGATGTCCCCACATGAATGCCTCCTGCACTCGGTCAGCTCCTCCTGAGTGTTGGAGGTCTGACTGGAGCTCTGGGCGTGAAGCGCTGCTCGCAGGTGGAGGAGCCGTTGTTGCTGGGCCGACCTGAGCTGGCAGCCCTCCTCTGTCAGCTGGAGCACCATCGAGTTCAGCTTCTCCTGGAAGATGGGAACAAAGAGATGTTTCTGAGGAGGCTTTCATAGAAATGTGATGAAGACTCTTCTTGAGGAGGGGGTCTTACCTCTTCTCTCTTTAGCAGCTCCACCTCACGCCGCTGGCTGTTCAGGGCGGCCTGATTGTGGGCGCAGTCTCTAGCCATTGCGAACAGTCTCCTCTTCAGCCTCCTGAGCTCCTCTTGCAGCCCTTGTCTCTCCAGGTTTATCTTCCACATCCTCCTCTCCTCCTCTGCCCTCTCCTCCCTGAGGCCCTGTATCTCCTTCTTCCTCTCCTCCCTTCTTGCCTCTTCTTCCTTCTTGAATACGTTCATCAGCTCCACCACTTTGCCATCAATCCACTCCTCTGTCTCCTCCTCCTCACTCCTCCCTTCTGCCTCCTCTTGACCGCTATGCCCTCTCAGCTGCAGCACCTCCACCAGAAGCTCCTTCCTCCTCTTCTCTAACCGTTGCACCTCCTCGATGCAGTCCTCCATCTGGGATCCCACTGCCCCTAATTCACTCATACCAGACCCCAGATCGATGTCGAGCTCACGTCTCTCTTGTGATTCGGCATCATCTACTTCAATCCCGGTTACGTCTTTCTTTGTGTCTGTGCCTTCATTCAACATGTATTCTGTCTTCATCCCCTCACAGAACATTGGATCCTGTTCTGTGGTGTCTAATAACATTGGTGGGTCTGAATACCTGAACTGCAAATCAAGAACCTCCTGATCTGTTGGGAACTTCCCCAGCCTTTCTGGTCTTTCCATTGAGAAGCCACCCATGTTGTTGTCCTTGTCCTTGGAAACTCGATCTCCTTCCACATGTTGATCAGGCCACGACTCTAGTTGCATTGGCTGGCTCTCAAACTTTATCGGCCTCTCTTGCTGAATGGGCACCAGTGTTGTACCCCTGTAAAAATGAGGGCTCTTACTGATGTGCACATATTCTTGGCTCGTATCTGTAACCCAGTCTTGGGGCTCGAAGTCCATGCCCGCCTCCTCCATACAGCTCTCCAGCATGGCCAGCATCCCCAGCAGCTGGCCCTCGTACTGCACCATATTTTCACTCAGTTTGTTTCCTGCTGAGGTGAGAGGCAGGTCTGCCTGCCGAGAAACCTCCGTGGTCACTCCACTTGTACGGTTGATGATAGTGTGTGCGCTTTGTGCCTGGCCTGGCTGGTCTTCAGCTCCAGCCCCATCCATATGTGTGTCAATGTAGTTGGTGGAGAGATATGCTTGAGGACATGTTTCTCCATAGCTCTCCATTGTGACTTCCCCTTCACCCTGACTGGATTCCCTCAAACTGGTGTCGGCGTAACTTGCTGAGTAGTGAGAGCCGAAGGAAACACCGGTGAGCTCCTCGCAGCTTCTCAGTAAGCAATCCATCTCCTGCAAGTACGGCTTCATCAGTGCTGACTGGTTGAGCTGTGTTTCTTTGTAGGTGCGTCCAGCTAGGTTTGTGTTGCACTCCCTTTGCTCCAGGAGGGTTCTGTCTGGATCCCCCACTTCCTCTTCTTTGATGAAGAGCGGCTCAAATCCACGAGGTGAAACGTTATCATCCAGGTCATCCATTGCTTTTGCCTAATTCTTGTAGCCTTTTTGACGTGAAAGTCTTCTTTAGCACCGTCTCATCCCTTGACAAAATGAAATGAATATGTTAGACAGTGTGGCTCAAAGCCCTAGATGTTGGCATCGTGTTGCATGCTAGGCCCAACCCGCACGGATGGCATGTCATTGGTGTTGGGATAACATTTTGGCCGGACTCGTCAGCTATGTTGATGCCATTAGCAGATGTGGGCACACAGTTTAGCAGAGGGTATGCTATCTGACAGCTGTCCCCTAAGGCTGGATGCCCGGTCAATGCTCGGACACACATTTTTCAGACAGGCCTACTCATGCATTCATATGAACACCGCAACACGACTAATATAAACACATGCAGACAGCTTTCGTCTGAAGCTCCAGCGAGTGGCATTACACAGATTACATTAGTGAGCACATTATCATAACATGTCATTGTGCCTGTCGATGGATGGGCATTCGCACTCTCCCCTAGTGGATAATACAGCTGTAATTTTACCCTTTGAGCTGCTTGCCAAGCCTGGACAGAGACTCCCTGAGAGTAAATTGATCAAATTGACCCAAAAGTGTCACCACACAGAGATCTGTAATGTAGAAAGGGCACAGGACAAGTTTCCTGCCAGAACTTCTTCCAGCAAATTCCAAGATGCAGCTCTTGTGTATTAAACTAGGTCAAATAGTAGACATACTGTTGAGTGTATGTATAGTTTAGAAGACAGCAACTTTGTTCCTTCTTTGACTTTGCATTGCTGACCAAAGCTCAGGGGACGACATGACAGGCACCACCTGTCCTGCTGCAGGACAGACGCTGGCACAAGGCACATTCCCTAAGAGCTGTGCCACCCAGAGAAAGCACTGGCCTACATTTGATGATCATCCTATACATTTATCCTTCACTTAAACAATAACAACAACACAACTGGTGTGGCTTTGACTTTTTTAGTTGCTAAATTAATACCGTTATTGGAGGTGCATGAAATAATTGTGTCAGAATTAAATCAAATTTGATCATTAACACAAAGCGTTGGATGTCAGCGTGAGATCTAATGGCACTTACCTCTCAGCATACACCCACGTTTCCTCTGCCTTTGTGCTGTAGTCTGACAGAAACTCTGTTCAACAAGTTGTGATTCAAACGACAAAACAAAGTGAGTGGCAAAGAATGAGCGGGAGCAGTGTGTGTGCACATGAGCTGAGAGGAGGGGGGTGAAGACGGTTGACCCAGCCTCTCCTCTCTCTCTCTCTCTCTCTCTCTCTCTCTCTCAGTCACTGTGCTGCTATGTGTGACCATGACTACCTCAGATCTGTTTAGGTTTATTAATAAACAGTGGGCAGGGAGAAAGAGGAGCCCCAGCAGGCTGTTTCAACCAGAGAGAGAAAGGATTTGCCAGAATAGATCTCTAGGAATTACACTCCACACCTGGTAGAAATATGTGCTTAATAACCAGTTGGTCTAATTTTACACTTGTTGAAAGACTTCATAAAGACCTTACTGAAAAGTCAATGTGATTTTCCTTTGGTCAGAACTTTGCACAGTCTCTTGGTTTCCCTGATACTGAGGGAATCAGGATCTACAGCCAGGAATATATATCAAGTGTTTACGATGAAGAAACACGGCTCAAAGATTCCCCACGTGCCTCCTCATTATCGAGAAGTCTTTAAATAGCTTGTTACTTCCCACAGGAGGATTGGTTTTCACCTGAACTTCTGACCCCGACAATTGACCAGTGGACAGGTGCTCCCCCTTCCTGCAGCGTGACAATGAGAGACGATGACGAGGCTGCAAATGACAAGAACAGATGAAGCAGATGTTGGAGAAAGAGGGAAAATGTTCCTCAGAGAGGAGGGGGATGATGAGGGGATGATGAAATGATGGAGATGGTGCAATGTTGAGAAAAATGTTGGAAATCAGATTTTGTTGCAAAGGATTTTTTAAAAAAACTTTTAAACTCTGATTTCAAATACTTTCCCATGGGTCATGACACTTTAGGATGTATTTAAAAAACTTTTTTAATAGTATATATATTTTTGTCTTTTTGTATTCCATACCTTTCATTACTCACTATACAGCAACATATATGACAGTCAGAGACCACTAGATGGCCTCACAGTGCAAATTTAACTCACACTGAGTAACATAAAAGGGACTGATGAGTGTCTAGCAATTAAATGACAGCCATTAATGTACTGTAAACACAAAATAACAACACTAGTAGGATCTAGTTTTTGTGTGTTTGTATGTGCTCGTCATGTTATCTTAAATTTCTTATTAAAAAGATAATCCCTGCTTTACATGTACTCCTAGAAAGAAGATGACTAGCTATCCAAGATTAATTTGCTGCAAATCCCACTTCAGAGCGTATTTGCTTGACCCCTCTTTGCTAAATATACTTCATTTGCAGTTAACACCCTGTAAAATAGTCACAGTCGTTCCTCTGAGACTGTGATTCAGTGTCTTTAGTGGCAGGGTTATGTCCCTTGAGCTCCAAACAAGATGTAATGTTTATCTAAGTCGTCCTTCTTGACCGCTTCATCTCTGTGTTTTGGCAAGTCTGAGCTTTGGGAGAGAGACGGTAATTAACATGACGTTATGGTCGAGGTTTATCTGTTTAAACACACTGTGTGACACTGTGCTGATGATTCACACCCACTCAACCGCTGGGACTTAGACGGAGACTTTGGGACTCTCCCTCGCTTGCCTGCCATAAAAATCATCATCTCTTTTAGTTTTCTCTTTATTTCCCTGGTAGAAGATGGAGAGATCATCAGTGTGTGTGCGTGGGTGTAGAGCAGGACGACGGGGAAACCAAATATTTAAGGGGGTGTTGTGGTTGAGGGTCCAACAATGTCCCACTGAGACAGGCCATATGTTGGACTTTCATTTGGACTGGTCTGTGACTGTGTGTCCAGACTCACTAGAACATCCTGTCAGTGTGTCCTCCTCTTCCTTCTGTTTCTCTTCTCTGTAAATGTCTCACAAACAGCAGTAAGGTATCACTATCCACAGAAAGATAAACTCAACTATTTACTTTTTTATCTTTCTATCACCAGTCTCCTTAATTTCAGATCTGTGAAACATCTCTATGACTGAGGGAAATATTATTGCAGCATTTCTGAAGTAAATAATCTTTTCTGCCATTTGGATAAGCTCAGTGTATCTTGGCTTGGAGTCAGACTTTGGTGGAGGACCACCTATGCAGATCATTATGCAGTGTGGTCACAAAAATCTGTTCTGGGATCAGTTAATCCACAATTCAAATGAAATGTTTGTACGGTCCACTGCTGTATAAAGTGTTTTTCCAAGTAAAGGAATCCCGGTGTTTCATCTCTCATTGTCCCTCATGGGTGGTTCCACTCTGGTTTGGTTTTATGGTCTCACCACAACGTGTCTTCAGAGATTTGAGATTTTTCCATGTGTCATTTTAAATCGAATTAGCTCAAGACATTGTTGCTAAAAACAAGCAATAATAATTAGTAATCCTACACACGTAATCTCCACACAAACTAACCACCATGTTTCATTAAGTAGCTCAACAAGTTTTTCGTTATCTTTAACAAGAAGGCGGTCGGTCGGTCGGTCGGTCTGTCTGTCTGTCTGTCTGTCTGTCTGACATGATGGATAAACTACTGAACAGATTTTTTTTGGTTCTCTAATGTATTAACCAAGGAGTTAATGATTTGGGGTAAGATCAGAGGATGCGATCCTGTCTGAAAAATGCCCTTCAAAAATCCCTGTTATGATGGGTGAATGTTTTCACTACAAGAGGGTAACAGTGTTCAGTCTGTAGCATGAACACACCTGGGTTATGCCTCTGTGGAGGTTTGCAGCTTCTGAGGGTGACCACAAAAATACTCCTTGATTTCAAATAAGGTTACATCTCACCAGACCAGAGCTGTTTGTGATTTTTTCCTTTGGGGACATGTCAAGGATAAAGTTTATGTCCCACCACTACCCACAACTCTGGGTGATCTGCAAGAACGCATCAATGATGCTCAACACGCTGCAAAACATCTGGACCGAGCTTGATCATCACAGTGAGGTTTGCCGAGCAACAAGGAGGGGGAGTGGGGGGCATCGAGTGTCTATGATAATACCACATGAAATGGTTTTGGTTGTGTATTTTTAATTAGATGAGGGCAGACATCTGTGGCTCAGGTGGTAGCATGGGATGTCTACAAATCAAAAGATGGAGGGTTCAAGCCCCACCTCCTCCTTCTGTCCAGACATTGAAGTGTCCCCCAGCTGAACTGAACTTTGTCACATGTGCAATTGTGCATATACAAAGCACAGTGAAATGTTTTTTGTACCTGCATCCAAAGAGATAAGAAAATAAGAAAAGCAGGCAAAATACTATAAATAAAATCAATAATTAAAATATCAGATGTAATATAAATGGACCTGAAACAAAATATTTATAGCTGT
>OOFC01013929.1:23212-49170 GCA_900323345.1 Pseudochromis fuscus
GCATATACAAAGCACAGTGAAATGTTTTTTGTACCTGCATCCAAAGAGATAAGAAAATAAGAAAAGCAGGCAAAATACTATAAATAAAATCAATAATTAAAATATCAGATGTAATATAATAGAGAGGTGGTTGCAGTTATTAAAAATATATCCTAGGGGATGGATACAAGTTCTGCTAGTGCTCAGAGTTGAGCAAGTGGATGGCCTGAGGGAAGAAACTCCTCCTCATCCTCTCAGTCTTATTCCTCAGGCAGTGAAAACACCGTCCAGATGGCAGTGGCCAGAAGTGTCCAGGATGGCTGGGCTGTTTGAGGATCATCTTAGTCATTAACCTGCAATGTTTTGTGTAGATGTCCTGCAGGTTGGGAAGGGTGGCTCTGACTGACCACTCAGCTGATCGAACCACCCTTTTTAAGGCCAAGAAGTCTAAGTAGTGTGTTGAATGGCAGCTCTGTAACCATTGGTGTGTGTGAATGACAAAAATAAGCTTTGAAGACCTAGGTGAGGAAAGTGTTGTATAAATGCAGTTCAATTACCATTTTTCTAGCACATGTTAAAATGAATAAAACAGGTTGCAGCTGCTGACACTTTATGGTGAACTGTCAGTGAGTCAGAAGCAACTAACACCAACATAAATCTCAGCAACAATATATTATGTCAATCAGCAAATATTCCTTTGACTTCATGTTATTTCTACTTTGTCTGACTTACAAATAGGTTAAAGCTAATTATTGTGGTGTGGTAGAATAAAGATACACGACCCATCCGAGTTCATTTCATAAACAGAAGAAGAAGTCAGATGAGTATGGATGGATGCCACTTACAATCACAATCATAGTTCTGCTTTCTACCCCTCGGTGCTTCCCAGAATAACCAGTCGTGTGCTGTTAGATCAACAGTGGACTGCCTTGCTAAAGGGCACCTTGAGCAGCTGGAGTAGAAGACTCTCATGTTCTCAGCTGGTCTGGGGATTTAAACCGGGGTGACCTTATAATCACAAGTCCACTCTTTCAAATCCTACCTTGCGTTGTGCGTCTTTGTGTTGTCTGTCATGCAGCATTGTCTCACTGCAGCTAAGTGTGTTTTAACGACAGTGACCTTATCGGGTGTTTACGTTGAAGAGAGTGCGTCTGCTATGTAATTGCAAGCCACCATCTTCTCACTGTCATCAGCCACCCAGTGTTTGTACCAGCTGGCTTTGTGTAGTCTTGAGGGATCACTTAATATAATGAAGTGTAGGGGGGGCTTTGTGTCCTTCTTCAGTGTGTTTTTCCACTGTTCTGGATTAAGTATGTTTCCTCTATTTAAAGATGACAGGCATGCTTACCTTTAAAAAGACCCAGCAGCTACAGCTTGTCCCTATTGGCCTTTGATCAGCCTGTTTATCTCAACCTCTGTTCAGCCTTTCTTGCGTGTTTTGAGTGTTGTGAACAAGCCCAGACCTTTTTAGTTATTGCATCAAGCTTTTGTGTCATTTTGTTCAGTCTCGCATTCACGCTGCTGCACAGGCACAACCAGTTCCCATGAAGGGACACCGCAGATGCAAACAGCTGATATGTAGAGATGAGACAAGCTTGAAAGGGATGAGATCACATGTGTTGAGTTAGCTGAGGATCATACCGTGGTGTTCAGTCATGGCTGACGGGCTGTGATGCGCTGAGGGAAGACTGTCAACAGCTAAATCATTGGAAAATGTTCATCACTGATCATCTCAAACTGTTTGAGAGAGGTCTGTGTTCAGGAGCAGTTTTGTGTGTGTGCAGGATAAAATGTCTTCACCTGATGAAAAGTTTTTTAACCTTTGGTCACCAAAAATACAATAAAATCATCATCTGCCAGCTGGGTTACACAACTGCTTTTACTTCATGAAATGCCTTTGATTGAACTGATTTGTATCAGTGGTGGCGGTGGGAGGATTTAGTGACCGCAGAGTCAGTGTTGCAAGAACCAGATGTGTTGTTTAAGGAAATGTTTTAGCCACACTCAAGGAATGGTAGCATCCAGAGTCCATTGATCTGTCTCCATCATGGTCCAGACACTTTATGTCAACTTTTAATAAGTAAAAATTATATTTAGCACTGAAGTTCCTGATCACTGGAGGATAGATCGTTGTGACTTTAGTGCCACCAGTAAGTTGTCATTTTACATTTTGGGCTTTCTGGTTATTCTGTGAATGAGCTCAGCATCTACTGGATAAAATGACACAAACATACATCCCATGTAAGCTTGGCATACTTCTTTTTTTTTAAGTCAAAAAGTTCAGATTTTTTAGTTAATTTTAGTAAAAATTATAAAGCTAATACAGCCTGATTTTTTCAGGTTAAAATAAAAATACATGCGTTATACATTTGGATGTATTTTAATAGTCAACTAAATTCAAAATAAGTTTGTTTGCATCTCCTCATTATCTTACTCATTAAATCAAAACATTTTGAACTTTGCAGAGTTGTTCTGAATACTTACTTTTTACTCTCTTAATATAAATCTGCCACATTTCTCTGTGTTTTTCTCCCAATGTTTTTATTTTTTCTTACACATAACTTATGAACACATGAAAGCCAAATCAAATTATACAAACAAACTATTTCTCTATGAAATTAAAATGTTCTGTTGTACTGACATAATTTTCCACTCAGGTCAGAATAATGTGACATGGTTAATTTGTGTGAATCAAAACTTTCATGTACTGTACTGAACTTTCTTTGTCTTTCTGGTGGAGGAAGTGAGTTGGGATTAAAAATTAAACAAATCCTCAAATACCTAACCACATAAAACCAATGGCATTCCTGTCACCCTGAGTTTAGAGCTAATTACTGTCACTGTGCCAAACTACACACTAGTAATTTCTCCTGTGTAGACGCTCACCAGTGCCACTTTTAGCACAATGACATATGTATCGTATATTCTCCAAGAGGACTCTGTCCACCTGAAGCTCGCCTCTGAATCCAAACATTTCAAATCAAGCTAGATGTAAAGTCAGTGTTGTTAGTGTATGAGTCACTGGCTGGTTGGTGTGTGTGTGTGTGTGTGTGTGTGTGTGTGTGTGTGTGTGTCACATACACAGCGAGAGTACAATTTGCCGTTTCGAGGCATTAAATGTAGTTTAAATGTTACTTTGAAGTACTACAGTAAATATTGTGACGGTTGCTTATAATAAAGTAAGTTTTACAACTTTTCAGAAGTTAACAAATATGTTCTTGTACACTCCCAAAAGCTTCAGACTTGGACTGCACAAATACTTTCTTAGTCTCTGTTGTCTTCAGTTTCACTGGAGAGAATCTGTTTTCAGCTCGACTAATTAGGAGCTGAGCGAGTTCCAGTGTTGTTATTAAATGAAGAATCGACAGAGGTCAGCTCAGGTTTTCCTGCCTGTGACGTCAGCGGCTCGTTGGAACGACCCCCTGGAGAGAGTGAAAACAGACAGATAGTTCAGATGGGGAGAGGGAGAGACAAAGAACGAGGGATTGTTGGATGAGATGGATGGAAAGCTGCGGCCTGTTTTTGTCCAGCCCCAAACAACCCAGCAGCGGCCACACCCTCCCAGGAATTCCTGCTGCAAAAATACTTCATGTTTTTAAAGCAGTATCACCACCAAACATAGTTCATGTTTTCTTACTTCAAAAACCTCCATGTTACATGAGGGGACATTTTTAGAAGTGTATTGGTTACACTGTAAAAAATAAATAGGCTAAACTTAAAAAAAAAAGGAAAACAGTATATTTTCAGACATTTGCCTTAATAATGTTCATTTAAGGACATTTATACATGCATAAACAATAAAACATGAAAATTATATTATATTATTATTATATTTATTCAGTGTTTTGGTTTTAAATAATTTTACATGAAAACCAATGACATATAACAAACAATTGTGTGCAGAGTTACAGTAAAATTAGTGACTTGATTTGAAAAATGTGATAAAAAGACATTTTATATTTTCTAAAATGTCATTTTACATCAGACTTCACAATCTATTTTTGTCTTTTTTTAAACATTTCTGCATATTTCAAGAATGTTAAATATAAGACAAAATGTGCATGTGGACAAAATGTACACTTCGTAGGCTGATACAGAAATGGACGAAGCAACCAGTTCTCAAAAGTGAAAACAATGTAGAAGTGCAAAAAAGTGCAATACTCCCAATGGCCACTAGAGGCTGGCTCCATAAAACTCTGGCTCCAATTGAGTTCATTTTGAAAACATGAATAATTCTTCTTCTCAGTGATCTGGTCCATCTGAAAAAACAAACAAACAAAACCAAAAGTAGATATTAGGCTTCAAAGAGAGGAATATTTGGGGTGTGGTTAGTTCAGGGTTAGGGCCCATTTACACAAGAACGAAAACGAGTAAAAACGGCAGAATATTTCATCAAAACGGCCTCTCGTTTAGACGAGGACGGTAAAAACGGGGATCGAAAATGCAAGAATTTGAAAACTCCCTCCAGAGTGGAGAAGTTAAAAACGCTCCGCCGTTGCATTATCATGTAAACTCCCAAAACGAAGAAAACTCAGTCACGTGACGTTCCATATGGCAAGTCACGTGATTGTTGACAACAGTTGATTGCAGCAACAGATCAGTACTTGCCAAACATGTCTGATTGTTTTAATCTGATTGACCTTCAAGCTGCTCTGGCAGCTCTGCTTACCTTATTGTTAACTTGATTGCTCCATCATCGAGGTCCATATGTCCTGATATTTAGTTTGGCAGGATTCCCAGTCAATTCCGATTTGTGTTTTTGTTGTTTTATAGTCCAGAGTGGCTCTGAGTAGGAGTTCCACTTCTTTATCAGTCCAGACAAAGTTTTTCTTGGGGGCAGCCATCTTTCCTAACAGTTCCTAACGGCGGAAAGGAAGTTGTACAAGTTGTACACATGCACGCAGACGTTGTGGTGGACATGAGCTGCGTTTATCACAGCGCTCTCTAGCCGCCTGGAGTAGATTATCCATTGAATTCCATAGACTTGTGCGTCCCCGTGTAAACTCGCAGTTTTCTCAGAACGTTCGTATAAACACGAAACTGAAAAACACTACTTTTGCGTTTTCTGTTCACATCGTCATCGTGTAAACGTAGCCTTAGTTTGGTCCAATGAGACAAGCCCTGAACTCCGGTCTTATACACATTGGACAGTGTCTTCAGGTTCAAGAGTCAGACCCACCTCCTCACTCCTCCCTTCATATCCAAATATGGTCACTTCTGGCTCCAAACAACCAACGTTCAAATACCAAACTCCCGGCTTCAAAATGCCACAAACCAACAGGTGACGTTACATTAGCTTTGCCCATTCTATACACAGTCGATAGTAAAATTACAGGTTGTTGTTGTTGTTTTTTTCTGTGTAAGTATACAGAGTCATGTAGGTTAGCAAAACAAAAATGTAAAATTGTACTTTTGAAGTAATCTTTTCTTTTACATAATGTCACATTATGATCTAATTGTAATGGAAGATAAATAAAAATGAGGAAGATGAACATATCATTGACCAGATAGAACAAATACAAGAAAACAATGTCATTAGAGATGACAAATGTATGACGTATACACCTCTGTTCCTCATGTAAAATAGCAAAACATCCTTACAACCTCACAATGGACAGGATGGCTAGAAAGAAAATAAATTAACTACAAACTGTAGCCCAACAAATGGTGAAAAACAAAAAGTATCCTGTATTTAATGTCTGTGTGTTTGTATGTTCATGTGTGTGTGAGCTGCCATCCAGATGGTTCTCTGCACAGCCAGTGTGTTTTGGCTCTGACTGCTCCCAGATTCTGAGAAATACTTGACCGTTCACTGTGAAAACATCGGACACACAGAGCTTTGTATGTTTACTCTGTCTGCGCTTTATTATTGAATCTTTTGGTTAAAACAACATAAAATGTCACCGGTCATGTCCCATTTATAGTTCCCTTTATTGAATTTATGTCTGTGTATGTGTGCGTCCAGGATGGGTTAAGTCAACCTAAACGGTCCAGCTTCAACTTGTCCAGACAAAGGCAAACACTGATTGGCCAATAAAACTTGATGAACGGCTGACGGGTCACAGTGCTGATGTGTGATGGGATAATGTGGAAATTCTCTCCTCCTCCTCCTCTTCCTCTATAGCTGGTATCAGACAGAAGGACATCTTCCAAACTCTGGTTGGTTTCTCACAGTTGATAAAAATATAGAGGCAGCTGTCATCTCACTGACAAGGAAATAACCAAGAGGAAGTTTAGTGACAAAATGAGGTTATCCATACTGCATTATTTTTGGATAATGGGTATTTTGTGTCCTGTGTCTGTCTAGTACATTTAAAAGCATACTGTTTTAAAGCTATTCCTGCTACTAAGAAAATGACCCTCCTTCTCCCTGATTGACTCTGTCATCTGGCTGTTGGACAGAATTGCTCCCCAGAGACACGGCAACAACAGCCAACTCTTAACAGCTTCATTTTCAGGAGGTTCAACCCTTTTCTCCTTTTTCTCCCCTCCTCCTCTCACTTAACCCTCTCACCAGAGACGTGACTCAATGATGTTTCTACTTCTTGTTCTTATGAGAAGAGTGAGATGGACCGCTCCCTCCCACGTTACAAACTTATAACCTGGTCTTTTTTCTGCCTGCCTGTGTGGACGGGAGGCCAGAGGAATTTGCTGGGGACAGTGAGGCGCAACAACATGTCTGGACAGGGAAAAGTGGAGGGCAGTGAGGTCAAACAAATGTTTTCTGTATCCCCTCCTTCTTCTTTTTCTCGACACCTTTTCACTTCTGCACTATTTTGGTTCATACTTAGAGTTATTCTTGTTTCCATACCCCGTTTTCAACCAGAACTCACCGCCAACAGAGACTCTAGCCTCTATTCTGGTCCTGGGCGGATGAGACAAAGCTGTCTCTGTTGCACAGAGGAATCCCCTCTGTGTGTTTTACAGCCGAGTATCAACCTGGAACCTCTCCCTGTTCTCGAAAACTATTATTACATACCACTGTTCGCTCTCTGTCCTCATTTCTTTGTGCTTCTTACCTCCCTTTCCACCCCTCCCATCCTCTCAGCTGCTCCATGTTATAAATAAGAGACCATGGAAGGTATTTTTGACGACTCATTAGTTCTCAGAAATGCATACTGGTGTTAGATTAGTGTGTTTTAGATGTATTTTAGAGGGTTTTTTTGAATGAAGTTTCCGTGTTTTGTTTGAGAAATGGACAGAGAGAAGTCAGCCGGTGCAGAAAGAATGTGTCTGTCGAAGGACAAAAGCAGGTCGGGAATGATAATGCTGGTCAGAGAGAGCTGGGCTTATCCCAACCGGCAGTATGGATTTCCTGCCTGCAGCCTCCTTTCAGTCTCATCTAACACACACACACACACACACACACACACACACACACACGCGCATAAACACAGGTCACTGACAGAGAGTTCATATTGCTGTCATTACTTCGTCACTATATTGTCGACTGTGCGACAGTCCTTGAGCTTGGTGTTATCTACCACTGTTTCCTTACAATTATATTGGTGCAAATATAAGATTAAACTGAAAAATATAAACAATCTAGTAGTTACAATAAGGGAACAACTTAGCAGCTCAGCTAAGGTTGGGCAATATGATGATTTATTGTGAGGCTGCAATACTTTTATTATTATTTAGAATTAGGAGCCATACTAAAAATGATATTGGAGGTTTTTTTTATTGATTTGAGCATAATTAGTCAGTTGATTACTTTGGTCTAGACTAAAATTTCTCTACATTGGTGAACATGAACACTGTAGTTTCATCAATAATTAGCATGAGCTTTTGTTGAGTTTCCAGAAAATATCCTACAGTATGATATATATAGCAGTGTGTTTGATACAAAATTTATATTAGGCTTTATTCAATATTTTATCTACATCAGTACCACTACTGAGGCGTATTGTGCCTCCTGTGGGTAGCAGTGGTTATATATTGTCTGCACACAGCATTCCAGATATTCACATATTTCTTGCTTTACTTATTATTTATACATAACAAGGTCCTGTATATTTTTAAAGTCATATTACAGGAAGCATTTTTTTTAGCTACCTAGAAAACTGATACCAAACATAGACTGTGCATAGAAGGGACAACAGGATGTAACCATGCTGGTTTGTTTTGGAGCCAGATATGACCATATTTGGATATAAAGGGAGGAGCGAGGAGGCGGGTCTGACCCTTGAACCTGAGGACACAGTCCAATGTGTATGGACTTCAGAGCTGGTCTCATTGGACCAAACTAACCCCAAACTAACCACGTCCATTGGAGCTCCAGTGGAGTTTTTTGGAGCCAGCACCTAGTGGCTGTAGGTGGTACTGGACTTTTCCATTTCAATGTACAGTCCATGAGTCTAAAACAGTAATCCTCTTGACGCTATATATTTTATACATTGTTTATATAATACATATATGTGCTATAATTATCTGAAAAGTTTTTTTTTCTCTCACTGAAGGACAGCTTGTTGAAAGAGATCTGTATGTGCAAACACTGCCAGCGAAGGCACAGCTACAGTTCAAAGAGAGATGCAAAGGGAAACAGACTGAGGGAGGATTGGTGATACATTCCCCAGTAGGCTCATAGCGTTCTCGTGGTTAATGATTTTGTACCTCTTACTGCACATACACACACACACACACACACACACATACACATTCGCACAGGCACTCCACAGCTCCCTCGCAGACACACTGAGAATGGCTGTTTTCCTCCTGCGTCGCCATGGAAACGTTAAAACATTTCAATCTGTTAGGCATGAGCGAACTAAACTATGAGTCATTTTAGCCCCTCCCAGCACATACAGTATGGATCCCTCTGCTCACTCTCTCACACACACACACAAAAAGTAGACAAACCCTCATCACACACAGACATCGTGAATCACATCCATAACCAGCCCACAGGTCAGATTTTCGGAAAAAAGTTAATTAAAATATAATTCTTTTAAATGGGAGTCAAAGGGGCATCTGTCCCTCGATGTCAGTGTGATACAATGGCCAAAGTGTATTCAACAAATTCACACCACATGTATTAACTCTCTCTTGGCTGAAGATGATCCTCCAGATTTTCCATTATTGTTTGCTCATGAGATATGGCAAGAGGCTGCTGACTGGTGCTGACACTGTATGATCAGCTTGAGAGATGACGGCCATTAAAGCAGCATATGAGAACCATATGTTGTGTGATGTTTTTTTTTTTAAAAAGCCTGACTGACAGTGAGCTCCTCAGTTCCTGTGCCAGAAATAGCCCAGGAATCCCAGCAGACAGGTAATTTGACTGCTTCATCTCAGGAGCTAAATGAAGACACTGACCCGCAGCTGTAGAGGAGGCAGACCTTGTTAATGCCACAGTGAGGAGTTTGATCTTCAGGTTAATCACGTGTGCCTTACACAAGGAGATTATTCCTGAATTCACTTGAAAGTTTGTGACGTCTTTTCTGTAACATCATATTTTCCTAAAAGTCCAGTTAAACAGAACATTACATCTGGTGTTTATCTATTGAAGAAAGTGGTCTGAGTGTGTGAACCTTTGCTTTCAGCATCTGATGGGACCTGCTTCTGTAACAGTAACTGCAGCTAAATGTTTCCAGTAACTTTTCATTCACAAATCATTGTTCCATACATGATATCAAGCCCTCCTGGCCTGGATGTGGCAAAACAGGTTCAAACCATGATATCACCACCACCAAGCTCCACAGAAGGGAGAGAGTTTTCCAAACATAATGCTTCTTATTTGCACCTATTTAATGCTTTGCTCATATTTGTTGCATTTTAACATGTGCTGATTGGCTGCTATCTTCTAGGTCACGTCTCTCTTTAAAAAAAAAAAAGAAAAAGAAAAGAAACCTAAACCCTAAACTTTTCTATATCAGTGGGATTTTTTTGTTAAATAAAGGTAAAATAAAATAAATTGAAAAAAAAATCCCATTGATTGAAAACTCATGCCTTCAATGTCACATTCACTTTAACTGGTAATTGTAGGGGTTCACATTTTTTTGTCACTCAGACAGATAAAATTCAAACATTTATAATCCTGTATAATATTTGTTTTATCAGTTGTTAAATTGTGTTTGTTCTTTCATCTACTTTTAGTACCCTGCAAAAATCTGATGTTTTGTGTCATATTTATCATTCAAAAAGGTTGAACAGGTTCAAGCAGCACTTTATACTTGGTGTGTGTGAAATATAAGAATTTGGTTAAAGGGTCAATTATCTAACAACACACTGGTTCAGTCTGCATTGTTTGGGTAGAGAGACATCAGTGATTCCCACAGACTCTGCTGTTAGCATAGAAATAACCTAGACTATAGTAAGAGGTGTGTCTCAGTCTGTTCCCCTAAGTCCTGTCCTCCTGCCTCCCCCTCCTCACCCTTGTGGGTCTCCTCCACATTCAAACCAGATAAGCCAGTCCCACAACATACACTCACACTTTCCAGCTCCTTCTGACGAGTGTGTCGCCCACACAGATGCAGTGATGTCAGCTCGTCTCAAACCCAAGACGGTGCAATTTGAACCTCACTTTAGATTTGCTTGGCAGAGCTTTTACGCTGATGGTGAGTACACCTGAACATAACTTAAAGGTAACTGGCCCCTTGTGACTCGCCCTACCTGTCTGAGTGTCACATTTACCGAGGGGTGTCAGGTTTCCACCTGGCTGCACGGTGACAGCACAGAGCCTCTTATCTGTAAAAAAAACAACAAACTTTTAACTTTAGACAGTGGACTATTCGGGAGTTTCCCAGGAATATATGGTATCAGATTTTTCCTCCAAAAATAAATCCATCCTATGAAGTTCCAGACTTCCTGGTCATGTTGGATACAGAGAGTCAATGTATGGTTACGCTGCTCTGAGGTGTTTATTTTTCTTTCCTAGCTGCAAGGATGCATTGTGACCCAGTGGTTCCCATCCTGAGGGACAGTGGACTGCACCTGATCCCTGCAAAGGAGGCTGAGAGACAGGACAAAAAGGAAATCTTAACTGCAAGACAAGAAGCCGCTTAAGTAAAAAGGACTCAACACTGAAGCTGAAAACGCTGAAGCCCAGATGTTTACAACACAAGGAGAAACAACCAGTGCTGGAATGGTGTGGCGAACTCCTAACAGCACTGTAAGAGGGTGGAGGAGAGGCTGGCTCTCAAACAGAGGGAGGGACTGACTGTTCAGAAAGCATGGAGCTTCATTCACTCTGCTAAGCACACACACACACACACACACACACACACACACACACACACACACATGCTCTGCAAGGCTGTTCTCAGGCTGAGAGAAAAGAGGGGAGCGGAGGAGAGCAGAGGAGAGGACAGCACGCTCGCTGAGTAAGTTGTACACAGTCATGTCGTGTCTGTACTGTTTTATAGCTAAAATGTTGCATTGCTTGTTAATTGTGTAGCAAAACCCTGTGTGTGTAGTTAACTGTGCTCTTTGTGTCGTGTGTCTTTATGAAGTCAGCATTGAAAGTTTTTTTTTTTCCTCTCATTGCTGGATTTGTTGAATTTCTTCTCACTCATACACACTTTTCTGCTGATGTGAACCACATGGCACACACACACACACACACACAGACTCTGCAGAGGTCTCCTCCCTGAGGCCATGACATACACACAAAAAAGACAGAATAGGAAAGCAAGAGTGGGGGTGGACGAGTGACGGGAAAACTTTAGTAGGACAATGTGGGAATCTTGTTAATATACAGTTAATAATCAGGGCAGCATATTTTCTTTGACTCTTTTTTGTTTTTCCTTTGCATTATGTAATAACCCCGCACGAGCTTTACTTATTGTAGATAATGTAAATACTCCAGTACAGTCTCTTTCTACAGTCTCATGCCACTCTGCCCTCCCTCTGGCTTTCATTTTCAGCCTATTTTTTATGTCTTTCCCTTTTTGCCCTCGTTCTCTCATCCTGCTGATCTCATTGTTGTCCCAGGTGGTGACAGACAGGAAAACAGAGATACTAAAAGAGGCCAAAGGGGGACCGAGGGGTTCATCAAACCCCCGAAGAGCAGGGGAGGAATCAGATCCTTGTGACTTATTTCCATCAGAAGACACACAGATCTAAGTGGAGGTATTGAGCCTTAGCATCAAGGACCAACCTCCAGGATGTCCCGGAGGAGGTCTACAGGTGACCTGGTGCCCAGGGACATCACTGAGATCTTAGCCAGGGAGGCGAGGGCTCAGCGTGGGCAGAGGAAGCCAGGAAGCTCCCTGGGACAGGCCTTCAGCTGGTTAAAGGGCAGCCGAAGGAAAAAAAACATTGGTAATGGACTGAACCGGACTGGTGCTGGTGTGACAGATGCCAAACTGGGACTTCAGAACCATGAACCTGCAAAAGGTGAGTTAGGTTACACTTCTTTTAGTTTAGGTTTTCAGCTTCAAAAGAGACCAACATCATCAGACAGCAGAGGAGGATTTAGCTCGAGGATAATTACAATCTTGCAAAATTAAAGACTGTAAATGACAGTTCTTGCAGATTCACAATGTTATTTTTTAAACTAAATAACATCTGATTAGAAACATTTCAAGTTCAACTACAATATATTTCACTACAGGAACCTTGGTGCTCTTTCGCAAAATAGTATTTCTTCAGTCTGAATTTATGAATGTGAAGCAGTAACAAAGAATCATGTAATTTTTGTAATGCAAAATGTAAAAGCTTGCAGTACCAAATGCAGCAAAATGATCCCGACTGTAGTTCCCCTCAGCTTTAAAGAACTTTGATGGTCTTTCAGCTGATTGTTTTGGTTCGTTCACCCCACCTCCAAAACCTCTCATGACTCTACTTTGCAGCAGCTTGCAAAAACTCCACACAACATATCCAGCATCAGACAGGATAAAGTCAACATGTGCAATCAGCTGGTGACCTGGAAGGGGAGCATTCACAGTAGCATCTAAAGAACCTGGTGGTGGAGACATAAACAGAGCTAAAAACAACTCAAATTCAAAAGAAAGTTAATGTTGATTCATGTCTGCTGGAAGTGTTGACTAGTTAGCTTAGATGTTGTCCATAAACCTTTTATAAAGTTAGAAATGTTTGTGATGTGTTGGTAGTTTTTTTGCATTGCCCCCCATATGGCTAAAGCTAAGGAAGTGCAAGAAACATTTCATTCAACGATCACTTGCAGAAAATGTATTTTGTTACTGTTGTTTCCCACCAGAAATATTCTGTATTGATGAGAAAAGTTTCTGTTTCTACTAAAAAGTTTCTGCCACAACTTGTCATAGGATCAGCTTATAGTTTGATCTTTATTCTGTAGTTATCACCGGCGGCGCAGTCACGATATGTTCCTGAGATCTGTGTTGACTTTTGGATTAAGATGGCAAGTTAAGAGATTTTGTTATCGTCAGGACATCAGTCTGTACATTTATAACTTGGCAAAAGTGACTCACACAAATAGACTAACACAGGGGTCTAATCCCCTTTTCTGTTTACTGATGCGTTTGCTTGGTCGGCAGCACAGAGATTACCCACAGTCCCCATTTCCTGTTTTTGTTCCACCTCTAAACCCATTCCTTTCACTTCTGTCATTGTGCATGTGTTTGAGTGTGACTGTACTAACTCCTGGAAATCCACACTGACAGTCTTTGTAGCTTTTTTTGTATTTGGTTGGTCTTCTTTGTGGTTTTTGTAGTCGTTCTGCCTAAAAGAGACTTCCATCATCCCTTATTATGCCATACATTGTGGTTTTGTAAGGTCTGTGGAGGAGTATGAATACTGGATGGGTAACAGACAGTGACTCCATTTGGAACCAAAGATTAACTAGTAGTGGTGCTAATAATTCCCCAGCAGAGGATGTGGTCAAAGGCTCATGTTAAGAATGTGTGGGAACCTTATTTTTTTGGCATTTTGTGTTTGGGATTTTTTCCTTTTCAAGACTAAAGAGAAACAATGTGAAGCAGGACAAGAAACAGATTGCAGATCATCATGAACACCCAGCTATGTCAGGAGCTGCAGCTTTAAAACTGAGGAAGGAGCACTGACTGTACATAGAAATGGACGAAGCAACCGGGTCTCAAAGATGAGGCCAGTGCAGAAGTGAAAAAAGTGCAATACCACCAATGGCCACTAGATGCTGGCTCAAAAAAGTGAAAGATTTGTGGTGCGATCACTCTGGACACTGTGGGAATTTTGACCTCGTCTGTACTGAAGATGTGCTCTTGTGTATTGGTGATTTCACCGAGTAAACAATCAATAGCAGTACTTCTCCCGATTGTTCAGCAATAAACAAGACTGCAAACATTGCTGCTTTGGTTAAAGTCGCAGACACGGAGGAAAGCTCCTCTCCTTAGTTTTATCCCGGCACACTGTCATAATCGTGTCAAAATACTCTGAACAGCCAAAGACGGCGATGATAAGCTCATTCTCCATTTCTGTTGTTGCTCCAGTTAAAACTTTTTCAGTTTGTGCTACCTGAATCTCGCGTCAATTCGCATCACCCATCTTTACACTCGCTTATCATGTAATTGCAGTTCGAGAGAAATTTGTGCACCATTCAGTGTGAATGCACCATTAGGGGCATGGTTAGTTTGATTGACAGGTCTGGTATCCAATGGGATTAGGCCTGAAGTTGAGTCTCATACACATTGGGCACCCCTCCTCACTCCTCCCTTCATATCCAAATATGGTCACTTTTGGCTACAAAAAACCAACATGGTGACGTTCAAATACCAAACTCCTTAGTCCACAAACCAGCAGGTGATGTCACATTAGCTTCATCCATTCTGGATACAGTCTATGGGAAGAAGCAGCTGAGGTTATGAGGTTCAGGTTATGTCGGGTTAATTATTTATCATTTATTTTATGTTCAATGATTATTGTTTAAGTTTGTCTGTTGACTTGGGCAGATTTAGACTGAGTAGAGTTGAATCTTACTGGATGGACGTTTAACTTGAAGGAAAAATCAGAAATCGGAGGTGCAGAACTTGGGTGGCAGACAGGATTGCATGTCCTGCTTTGTATTAATCCTCAAAATATAAATAAATGCAGTTGTTTATATAAACCGTTGACTGGATTTTGTCATAGTTAACCCGCCTCCCCATGCACAGCAGGTCTGCAGCCTCTAGAGTTAAAAGGAACAATCATACCATTATGGACCTGCCAGTGTTTTCTGCCTTACCTGTGTTTGTGTGAACACATTGTTTAGCTTTGGACCGTTTTGTTTTCTTTGGCACTTTGTCTCCTGCAGAGATAGTGAGGAAAGCCATTTTTTCCCACCAGTAAATAATTGGTGCATTTTATTTTCCCGTCCCTGCAGTTCATTCTTTCTGAACCTGCTGAGCGACTTTACCGACCCGAGGAGACAAAGAAAGAGTCTGTACCGAGAAAACTGTCTCTCTCACACACACACACACACACACACACACACACACATACACATTACATGAAGTTGCACTCAAGCGCACTGGGGATTGTGCAGACACAAGTGCACACAAACACATCCTCATACTGTGTTGCACAAGAAGTTGGCAGCATTAGGAAGAAGTAAAACTCATGTAATCCACTGACAACAGTTATGGATAAAATCAATCCCTTTATGCTTTTTTAAAATAAATGTCTGTATTGTTAGTTTAAAATCCCTTAGTGAAGTATTTTTAAGTAAATTACATTGTATATAAACAGCTTTCTACTATTACATGCACTTTGTATCAAACTAAATCTAAGTGATGGTGACATTAAGAGAATAAAAGAGGCAATCATTTTGCTTTCTTAATGATGTCACTGCATAATTTTTTCCCTAATTTATTTATTTTTACCTCATTATTTCTCCACAATACAGCTTATATACTGCCTTCAAATATCCCTACTATTTACATTTTTCTACCATCTTTTATTCTGTGGAACTAAGCATTTCATTGTGTGGTGTCACCACTGTTATTTCCCATGCACATGACAATAAATCTCTATCTTGAATCTTAAAACCTTCCTTATGTCTCGCAGTGAACACAAGGATAAGATTTCTCATAAATAACTCATAAATCCTCATAAATGTTTCAATTTGTTCCACTTGAACTTTCATGTTTCTTTGTGATAAAACCCGCTCTCCACATCTTTACTGTGTCCCCTGGTGGTTTACGTACATGCGCCTCTTTACTGTAACACCTCTTTGTTGGTGAGTTTACATTAGCTGTGTCAATTCTGCCTGACCGGCTCAGATCTGCTCCTCTGTGATCCAGAGCTCTGTGGTCCAAGCTCTGACTGGCGGCTATATTTTACACAGATTCTTCCCTATAAAAAAAAAACAAAAAAAACACTCTTTGATGTGCTGAATTCCTGGGAGCTGTGTATCCGAGCAGGTTGTGTGTGTGTGCGCGTCAAGGTCTGCGAGCGTGCGTGGCAGCCTGGATGCCAGATTGGGCCTAGAGTTATGCGATGTAGAGGAGAGATTACAACGAATCACAAAGCCCCATTCAGCCTTGAGAGGACTCTCGGGGAACACTCTCTCAATGCTTTTTTAATTAGAGCGACTTCTCACACACACACACACACACACACATCTCTCTCTCAGTACTCATTACTACGCATATTACTGTTTTTGATTTGCTCGTCACATTGCTCAACACCCCTCTACTCAGCACCACTGTGGGTGTGTTGGTCTTCCCTGCTTATTATTGTGTAATCAGCATGTGTTTATGGTTGCGTGTGGACGTCTGCGCTGCCGTGTGTGAGGGCGTGTGACCGAGTGCTGCCCTGTATCAGAGGGTATCTCTGTGTTTGTGTGTCAGCGGCATATTGCTGGGCTTAGGGCGGCGCCGAGCCAGCGCCAACATTCATTACATCACCTCCACACACACAAACACACACACACAGAGAAGGGCGTATAGATCCCCCACCCGCAACTACCTGCTTTGTCCCGAGCGACCCATCTTTAGCTGCAGGCTGTTTGAGCAGTGAGGTCATTTAACGCAATCCCTGGGATTCCTCGTGTGTGTCCGTGTGTGTAGTCATTGTTTTCAGTATGTGTGAAGCCGTTTGTGGCGTCGGTCTGTATGAGAAGGCTTTTTTTTTTTTTTTGTCACAAATGAAGGCTTTGTAGATCTGTCTGTAATGGATCCCATTCTCTGCTCGATTTTCCTATGTCTTGCAGTGGTTTGTGTATATCTGTGTATGTGTGTGGCTGCCACATCACAACACACAGTCAGGGTGTGTAGATTCACAAGCTATAATGTAGATTACAGAGCAAGCAGAGTAATTGAAGAGCAAACATCTCATTACATTGAGAACATTGTATACAGCCTGAGCTCTATTACAGGCCACAACTCAGGGCTACTTTAATACAGCTCGACAGGATGAAGGCAGGCAGTGAGTTAAGGGCAAAGAAAAGTGTGCAGCCCAGAGAGGGAGGAGTGTGAAAGTTTAATGCTACCACACCGAGTCCCCTGCGAACATCACTCACCACACACACACACACACACACGTTGATGAGCGAGGTAATTTTACCTGTGTAAGCAGATACCTCCAGTCCTCATCCATCACCGCAGACCTAAAGCCACGCCGGCGGTGAGGTAAACGTCTCCTGGGCAACGTCATTGTGAGGAGAACGTTGCTGTGGTAGCGGTCGCCATGAGGCGACAATAGGTTCTGACTGTGATGTCGGAGTGAAGCGTTTATCGTCTTTCAGGTCACGTCTTAAGATGAGGGTATATTGTAGAGCAGCGTGCAGAGATGTGTTGCAGCAGAACTAGAAAGCAGACTAAGAATTGAGGTCACATCCCCCCACTGTTCATATTTCTGTATTATCAGATTGATGATATGCCTCAACTGAACACACTCACACATGCAAAAGCAAATCGCATGCTGAAAATACACTCGAATACAGAAACATACTTTATTTGTTTGTCCTCATCAACATTTGTGATCATGTGTTTTGTCATATCTGCTGCAGCTTATAGGACATTATACTGTATATGGTTTATTTAGAGAATATAACACACACAGCCCTGTTAAAAATCCATGCGAATAACAGAAATACTTGCATGTGTGCAGGAAGAGGTAACTAAAATTACTTGTGATCATCATCTAGCTTTTTTCCAGGGGTGATGTTTACGGAATAAAAGGTAATGGGTTGTTTTATAGGACATTGAGGGGATTTGATGTGGCGAGAAAGCAGCTGGAAGACATCAACGTGGGACTGAGGGAGTGGGAGTCTGTATACACATGGATATACAACTGATTTACCCTCAAGACTCTGACTCTGTGTGTGTGTGTGTGTGTGTAGTTACATAATGTCTTGTAACAGATACACCTGTTGAACAGTGTTTACCTGATCCAGCTGCGTGTTCTCTCTTTCTGCATTTTTTTTTCCTTCTGCCAAAAGAAGAATAGACCATACACGATGACAAAGCTCCTCAGGAATTTAGTCAGTGTTGAATACAAGTGACACTCGGGACCATTTATGTTCTGATAGCTTGCTCTCAGTAAAACATCTTGGAACACTCGCCGATGTCACTTTATCTTATGTTTGTTACTGATCTGAAGCTGCGGTGCCACATCGTGATTCATCATCTGGCGGGCGTCTCTTGGCCTCACATACTCTGGAGCTCGGATGCTTATATTTAGCAGGCTGCAGATTCTCCTCAGGACCTGTGTCGCAGCAGCAACAGCACTTTAGACTTGTAGATGCACATATGAAATAATATGTCACCACTTACAAACAAAGTTATCAGGGGTACGATAAAGTGAAATAAAGAAAAGTCCATCCCGCTCTCTCCAGACTCTTGAGATCTCTTATATAGCCCAATGAACCAGCCATTTTTTCTTCATTTTTGCTTAAAAAATATGTATTGAGATTATTTTCTTTCAATCAGCCTCTGTGGTGAATAATTATTTCAAAATTGTAACCAGCTGTGGCTTTCTTCACCAAGTTTTTAAGTAAACACCTGTCTTAACTCCAACATAAGAGTTATGAAAGCTTTTAACCTCTATTGAATATTAGATAATACACATTTCCTTTTGTAGCATTGTAACAGCATATACCTACATTAAAGCCTGGGACAAGAAGTCTTAACATTAGTCTGTATATAGGATGGATGAAGCTAACATGACATCATAGTTTGGTTTGTGCTCTCACATTTTGAAGTCAGGAGTTTGGCGTTTGAATGTCACTATGTTGGTTTTTTGGAGCCAGAAGTGACCATATTTGGACATGAAGGGAGGAGTGAGGTCTGACCCTTGAACCTGAGGTCACTGTCCACTGTGTATAAAACTGGAGTTCAATCAATCAAACTAACCACATCCCTAAATCTTCCTCTTTTTGAAGCCTAATATCTCCTTAATGATGAAATGATTTTCAGATGGACCATCACATCACTGAGAAGAAGAGCTGACTATACTAATGACAGACTCATAAAAAAAAATTATTGTAGAGTATTTCCTGAGTGAATACGACCATTTTTGACGAAGTCAAAAAGTTTTTTGCGTCCAGTTGCCGTCAGGAATATTGCACTTGTTTGCATTTTTAAGACCCAGTTTCTTCATCCATTTCTCTAGACAGTCTGTGGTTTTAAGGTTAATCATTCAACAAGGAAGCTAAGTTTTGATTGTCTGGAAGACCAGTAACTTGACCCACTTATAAACAAAAATCCTCTTTTTTAGACAAATATAGTGACAGAGGACACATGAATTTCAGAGAAGCATTAACTTTATATTTTTTTCTACTATTCAACAGAAAATAAACTCCAAACTCTTTTATTTTGTAGGTTAACACATCATCATTGCCCGGGGACTGCAGATGAAAATTAGCAATAGCTAAATCTGGTACAAAGCATCTTTTCTTTTGTAAGGTTAATGTATTTGTACAAGGTCCCTGACAAATAAACCAATAAACTAACACAAGAACCTGCACTTGTACCTCTCATTACTATTGTTGCCTGTAGATGGTGCACAGCAGCTTGTCTGTCTCTGCATCTTCTTTTTTTGCCAGTAGATGGCGCAAGTTAGAGCAGAACTGCAGATCCACATCTGGAAATGCTCTGCGGCTCTGCAACTGAATGTTGTTATTAACATGGGCTTTGAGTGCCTTGCATCAGTGGTAATGTTCATCCTTAAGGGTTTTTTATGGTCATAGCAGGGTCTTGCCACAAGATGGGAGTGCTGGGCTGAGGTTAGCAGATTTATTGAACGTGAGGATTTGAGTGTTAGGACCAAGGTGAATACATATGATCAAGGTCACGTACAGGAGGACATCTATAATGACTCTTTCAAATTGCAACTTCTTTGAACTGATGTTTTTATTCAGATTGTGCTCAGTCCTCTCTGATACACACACACACACACACACACACACACACACACACACACACTATTAAAAGTACAGAGACACTTAGAAAGGTAGATTCTTTAATCCTGTCTCCAGACCTTGGTGATGGTCACCCTGACAACCACATCCCCTGACAACTTCTCCCTGACAACGGCATTCCTTCTCACAAACGTCCTTTAACGTACGCGCGTGCACGTGCTCTCGTGCACACAGCCTGACACTCGCTGCTCCTCTTTGAGTTTCTCCACGACTGTCAAATCCTACAATCTCTCCTGACAATGACACATACTTTGATCACGCTCATATTTAAATGTATCTGGGGCATGTTTGGCACGACGCTTTAGCAGCTCCTAGGTGAAGGCAGGGTACAGAGCATCCAACACACAGACACACACATATACACTAAGTGCACTCTCATAGCTTTATGACAGATGAGATAGGAAGCCTGGAGTACTCTACCAGCACAAATGTACTGGGTGTGGTTCTGTTGGGACTGCATTAGGAGGGCAGCACGTCTTTCTGAGCGTTTCATTGCAGATCGTCTTACACTGGAGTGATATCATCATTCGTTTCTCTCATGCAGATACATTTATAACATCTCCTGTAAGCTCTCATATTTGGAAATTCCCAGTAAGTCCTCCTGTTCTTCAGATTCAAATCAATTCCTCTTCTAGAAAAATGAAGGATTGTAAATTCTTTGCCCAGCAGCTCTTCCTCACCACCACCACCACCACCACCCCCTCCTCCCTCAGTCAGTAAATCTGCTTTTTATTGGAGGCTTTTTATCTACCAGCAGTTCTCTACACATGTGAGGAGTAAGGGATGTGGGGATGGGGGGGGGGTGACCGAGTGTGTGGTTTCATTTTCTTGCTCTTCATCATCACCACTCTCTCTTCCTCTTCCTCCATTTTGTTCATAGAGGGAATCTCAGCTTCACATGACAGATACACAGCGTGCTCTACGCTGATGGTGTCATCTCTCTCTCTTCAATATGTCTTTCCCTGTGACCTCGTTCTGGATGACTGCTATCGATCTACAAGCTCGAGGAGCGGTGTCGCCACCACTGAGTGACCACAGAGGTCCTGACATCATCATTGCAGGACATATCCTGCCAAATCATTATATTATTCAGATGCTTTAGGGAAACAGAAGATAGGGAAGGAGGAAGAAGACAAGTTAAAGACTGAGAGTTTACAATAAGTGATAAAATAAATTTCCCTCATCTCTCATGTGGCTGAGCATCTGTATTTCCTCTAAGCATAGCTGCAATCTCAAAACAAGCTTTGATCGGTTGACTGGCATAGATTGTGCATTGTGCTGCTTTTTTTTTTTTTTTTCATCGGCATGTGTGCATTCACATGTCTGTGTAAGGAATTTCAAAAGGTGCCAGACAGCAGAGCTGCACCTGTCGAGATCAGTTGAATTATTAAGCATCTCTTTGCTGTTTTTAGTCTCCATAGTTGCCTTTATCTCAGTGTTTATTCTCGATTTTTGTGACTCATCCCAAAGCATAAACACCAGTGATATACTGCTCCCTTCCCGTCAGCAGCTTTCTGTGTACACGTGTGTGTGTGTACGTGTGTGTGTGACAGAGGAATCTGTGTTTTCTCCATCACTTTGGTGTGTTGACAGGATCTGTCAGCTGTGCTTATAATGGTTTGTAATGAAGGCAACTGATCAGTATAGGAGAAAACGAAGGGGGCGGTGCCATTAGCCACCAGGGGAAACATTGTGAATCATTTATATATGTGATGAAGATCAGTGTTTGTGTGTTTGCCCCTCTCTCTCTCACACACTGAAAACACTGAGCTGTGTGAACGCTCGGCTCGGGAGCACAGCGATCACAGAGTGAGGCAGAGAGTGGGAGGGGCACTTCCACACACACACACAATCACACATACATACATCCACACACTTGAGCTTGTCAGTGTTGGATGTTGCTTCAGTAGCTGGATGTACATGAGTGTGTCAGCTCGGAGGACAGGACTCTGATTTGAGTGTGTGTTGCTTTTTTTTTTTTTTTTTGAAGATTGCTGGATCTGCATTTCTGATAGAGCTGGAGCTTATTTGTTTTATACGAATGGTGTCAGTGGGTCTTTAGCACAGATCTGTGTGTGTGTGTGTGTGTGTGTGTGTGTGTGTGTGTTAGCAGGGCTGAATCAGCAGGAATGATTTGACCACAGGGATACAGGAGTGCGTTATTGACTTTGACTTAGAGTGTCTGCTTCATGCTTGGAGAGTGAGGGACTTAAACAGCAGGAACACAGATGTCACGTTACAGGACGACGAGATGGTAGACCCACTTTAGGGGCTTCGGGACTGCCCCAAAAATGGGGAACAGCGTCCAGAGGAAGAAGGTCCTGACTGAAAAAAACTTGTCCTCATCCCCGTCCCATAACCCGAGCCCCAGCCGGGAAAAACCTAAAGGCATCTGGCTGTTTGGACGTCCAGACAAAGTGAAGACAGGTAAGAGGACAACAGGATGTATAGACACTGTGTGAGAAGTATTGATTTATAATCCAGAGCTGTTCAGTGAGGAGGATAATATTCTTGTTGTTAAAAGTGTCACTGTGTGTGTCTGTGTGTGTGGTCATGTGAAGTAGTTCCCACAGTAAGCTTTTCTAGGTGCAGAGTGACAATATTCCCATGCTGACTCTACCTGAGTCAGCTTCAAGGCTTCCTGCTTATTGCACAAGTGTGCAGAAGCAGGTTGTGTGTAGGCAAAAGTGTGTTTTTTTTGTGTTGCGGTGATTTGTTTTCCCCGAGGTTAACAGAGCATTTTACCTCAAGAGCGACTCTGAATTTCCCTGCGTGTGATCCAGAGGGCATTATTTTCTGACTGTGTGAGACGTCACTGCCAGACCACTATACCTGCAGTGGAAAACACAGCTCAGCCTGTCCCACGCTGATCGTTGTCTCTGTCCCTGAAGCAACAGCAACAAGAAAAGACACTGGACAAACAGGTTGAACACCAGATCTCAGTGACACAGACAGATTGTCAGATAATGCTCTGTCTTTAAGGTTAGCTTTTCACTATGTGGTGCTACTGATGTGAGTTTTATTGGCTCAAACAGGACTATTTTTATATTATTGCTTTATCTGATCATTTTGCCCCATCTTTCTTTTCCTGCTTCAGTTTTTAAGTTAAATTTCCCAGATTCCTGATTGATTAGTGACTGATCATCATGGTTTCACTTTGACTTTAATCAGTTTACATGCTTGGTGTCTATTCAAGAACTCTTACGCAAAAATAACAACAACAAAAAATCCAAAGTGTGAGTCGGTGTTGCAAAATTTTAATAAAATATGTTGTTTATTAGCTTTCCAGATTTAAAGAAATGTCGTGATTTGTGATCAAAGATTTAAGCCTGAGCTCAAACTGCAACCAGAGCAAACAGACTGAACAGATTTTCCTTCAGTTGTGTTTCCTACTGCAATTACATATAAACAAAAAGCAACATTTTCATACTGAATCCTGTATTTTGGCAAAAAAGGTTTGGTTATAATTATCGTGATAGTTCAGTTCAGCCTTGAGCACAGTTTCTGTTTCATGGCTGAAATTGGTCCCTGATGCTGCTGCTTACAGTGGAAATAGCTGACCCTGCTGAAGCCTGTGTGTTAATGAAGTGCTGCATCCACCAGCAGTGAAACAAGGACTTCTCCCATCAAAACACCAGGACGGCTTTTGTGTCGTTTCTGTCCTCCCGACGATGACTGCGTTTTCTCTCAGGGTGGTCGATGTCTTTGTGGGCGTGTGTGTATTCACCACCTCATTCATGGGGAGTTTATTCAGAAACTCGGGGTGTGAATGCATTCCTACATACCAGACCATTTCCTTACGCATGGGCACCCATCCAGTACACAAACTTTTTTTTTTTTTTTTTTTTTTTTTTTGGGGCATGTCAAAATGAGATTCAGTTCCTGCTTTTCAAAATGAAACCAGGCAGAGCAGAAGAGAAGGGGAAGGAGTGCATGGTATTACATTTTGTTGCACGTATGTTTCATGTGAAGCTACAGTGAAGGCAGCAACCACACAGTAGCGCACACACACACGCACACACACTCTCTGATGTAACATAAAGAGAATATGAACTCAGTGACCAGATCCTCTCTATATGCTCCTGAAATATGTGTCATCTCTGTGGTTCTGGACATGCTCCAAACAAAAGCTCAGCCTTCTGTCCTCTGCAACACCTGACAGGTTGTTTCTATCACTTCACAGAGTGAGGAGCGACTGGATGTCACACATACGCTACACTGCCGCCTCTGTTCGGTATTTTTGGTCAAGGTCGTCCTTTGAAGTGTTTGTGTTCACGCCATTTGCTATTTCTGAGTCCTGCTTAAGTTTTGGGAAATATTTTGGATTTTATTGAAATTACTGTTGATTCAGGTTTTCTAACTTTAGACAGAACATGCATCAGTTAGTAATTATAACAGCGAAATAACAGGAAACTAACTGTCATTATCCATAATTATAATCATAGACTGTATTTAGAAATGAATGAAGCAACCAGGTCTGAAAAATGAGGAAGTGCCAACAAGGTGCAATTGTCCCAATGGCCACTAGATGCTGGCTTGGCTCTGATTGACTTCAATTCAAAAATCCTAATTTTCGGTGATGAAATATTCGTTCAATTCATTTTTTCCACAAGTCATTCTCATGTAATTATTAGTGAAAGTCATCTCTTCTTCTCTGTGAGATGGTCCATCTGAAAATCATTTCATCATTAAGTAGATATTAGGTTTCAAAAAGAGGAAGATTTAGGGGCGTGGCCAGAATTCCAGTCTCATACACACTGGGCAGTGACCTCAGGTTCAAAGGTCAGACCCGCCTCCTCACTCCTCCCTTCATATCCAAATATGGTCATTTCTGGCCCCAAACAACCAACATGGCGACATTGAAACTCCTGGCTTCAGAATGTGAGTCCATAAACTAACAGGTAACATCACATTAGCTTCGTCCACTGTCCAGCCTATGATTATAATATAATTCACAGCTTTAATTTGTCATGAGATCTTGTCATTGTTGGCTTTTTAATGAATAATGAAGGATATCTACACATGTACAAACAAGGATAATGATAATGATAAAAACATTGATCATTTATCACTTGTAACTTTAATTTCCTCAAATATTAGAAAGGAAATTTACAGTATTATCCTTTAACAGTTTTATCCATAATAAATAAATAATTGTGAAAATGTGGCAAATGTATATTTTAATGTCAAATGTTCCTTTTTCTAAATGGAAATTTCCTGCTGTTCAAGTTTATAGTAAAATTCAAAATTATGTTAATATTTGTTCATTCAATCTGAAAAAAATAAACAGAAAAAATTAATAAAATCAGAAAGTATTTTTACAGTGTCCCAACAAAGACGCCTGTTCCTCTGATGACGTAAGCACCAGGACAGTGGCTGTAAGTGGACGAGGTCAGCTGACGGTGAACTGCATCCACAGGTGGTCAGTGATACTGAGGAGCCATGTGTGCACACATACACAAACTCCCACACACTGTCTGTGCACTGTCATCCTTTCACTCTTGTTATCGTGTGATGCAGCTGATGAGTCTCCAGGTGGTTCATATTACTTTCTCATAACTGTCCACTCTGCAGGGAAAGACCCAGCTGGCTTTTATCAGAGGAGAGTCTGGCTCAGAGTGTGTTTCACTAAGATGACACTAGTATTACTGTAAACCTGAAATATCAGTTCACATTCTTATGA
>OOFC01013930.1:0-30161 GCA_900323345.1 Pseudochromis fuscus
GAAAGTGTTTTGTTAGCAATGCTGCTATGCTAATAATTTGTTTACTTCCGGTACTTCCGGGTCAGTTCAAAATAGAGGTCGCACAGTGGAAAAGATGGGAAAGTTTTATAGAGTTTTATTTTGAGAGTGGATTATCATATGAGGACATAACATGTGTTAAGGAAAGAGGATGACACGCAATCCATTTTCTCTGCATTTAGTGTACATCCAACGGTACCCATGTAGCTGTCCAGAGGATTGCAGTTGGAAGTTGGAAGTACCGGAAGTAAACAAATTATTAGCATAGCAGCATTGCTAACAAAACACTTTCACGGGATCCTGACTTTAACAAACTCGGAATCCCGACGTATTAACACGGAATTCCAAGAAATTATCACGGGATCCCGAGAAACTAAGTCAGAATCCCGAGAAAATTTCTCGGGATTTTTTTTCCCTCGAATGTCCCCTGGGGGGCTCCGTAGAAAACTGTAGACAGAAGTGGACGAAGTAACTGGGTCTCAAAAGTGAAGCCAAAGTAGAAGTGCAAAAAGGTGCAATTCCTCTGATGGCCACTAGATGCTGGCTTCAAATGATTAAAATTCAAAAAATGCCATTTTCAATCATGAAATGCTATTTTTTGTTCACCACAAGTCATTCTGGTGTGATTACCTAACACTTATGAACTTATTTCATACACACTGGGTAATGTTCAAGGTTTCAAGGTTCAGACCTGCCTCCTTTCTTTTTCCTTTCATGTCCAAATATGGTCAATTCCGGCTCCAAAAAACTAACATAGTGATGTTCAAACTCCTGAATGTGAGTCCACAAACCAACGGGTGACATCACGTTAGCTTCATCCCTTCTATAAACAGTCTATGGTTGAAAACAACACATCTCTTGCACAATAGTATAAACCAGGATGCTAACAGCTTTGGGTTTAAGTTCAAACAAGGTTGTGTGTTCAGACATTATGTTCCCTGTGGCATACTAGCAGATTACTAGTGCCACATGCTAAAGCCCAACATCTGGCTATGGATTTTGTTCTTTCACATTCAGTACGGTGTGTTTAAGATACACATGTTCGTCTCATCTCAGTCGGAAAAATGCTGCAGCCGCCTCTCATATTTTCCCATATTTTTTTTTATTCATGGAAGCGCACATCAACAATTGAAATTTTGTTTCTGCTGTCAGGGGAAATTAACCAAGGCAAACATTAACATTTACAGTCCCTCGCTGTCTCCTTGTGTGTGGAGAGATTTCACACTCAGGCGCCTGTGACTGGATGGAGATTGACATGTTTGGCCCACAGCGTCACAAAAAAAGCCCACATACTGCTGTGTGTGTGCCATCGGTCTCCAATACGCAATGAAAGGAAAAAAAAAAAGTTACCGATGGCCTGACAAGGTTTCACTTCTGTCTGTCCAGTAAACTTCAATCACATGTCTCCAACTGCAGGTCCAGATGTATTTCTCCTGTCTGCCAGAAGACAAGGTGCCGTACGTCAACAGCCCAGGGGAGAAGCACAGGATTCGACAGCTCCTCTACCAGCTGCCGCCACATGACAACGAGGTAGAGATAATGAGAGAGACGGTGATAGTGGCATGGTGTGTGAGAATGGATGAGTGACAGGGATGTTACTTTTCCAAATAACTATTACCAGTCTGTCCACGATATGAGCACATTGAAGCCAATATTGTAATAACAGCGGATAATGTAATAAATTTGATTTGTAATAGGCCAATAATGTAATAACTGGCTAATAACGTAATAAAAGTCCTGAACCGATAACGTAATAATTTTTGGCTAATAACGTAATGATTTATTACGTTATTGGCAGCTTATTACGTTATTTGCCTATTACATTTCAAAAAGAGCAAATTTATTACGTTATCAGCTGTTATTACGTTATTGGCTTCAACAGAGCATTAAACAGCTAACAGCAAAGAGTAGAGTGTGGAGATAAGATGGCCTATTAAAGAAAACTAGGTATTTACAAATATCATTCCCCATGATTTTAGCTAGGTAACACTTTGTTGTGACACATTATAGCTACTGCAAAACTGCGATGAAGATGAAGCTGGTTAAAACAAGTTTTATATTTTAGTTGAAAATAATTCCACTGATCTTGAAATTGAGGAAAAAGTTAAATAAGAGATAATAAAAGTAAATAATGAGTTTTCTCCTGTGTTATTATTTCTAAGCAGTGACCTCAAATGATAATTCTGAAATGATGGATTGAACTTTGTGTAACAGGAGCACAAACATCACCGTAAAACTTAAAAAATTCATGAATTAATATCTGTTGCACAGCATTATCAACTACATTATCTACAAAATTGTACCCATTGTAGAGTAAAGGGTAAGTTTTCGTATCAGCGACAGACTATATCTGCGAGAAAAGGTTTTTAACAGCATCCAGCCCTCGCTAACCTAAACCCAGCAGCTGAGTAAAGTCTGCACAATCTTCCTAGTAAAGGTAAAACAATAGACGCATTCCCTCGACCTCAACAAAAAAAAAAAAAAGAAAAAGCCTTCTGCGACAGTAAAGCACATGCCAACCTCTTCTGTATAATAGCTTTATGGTGTGCAAACTAGCACTCCTTTCACATCTGCGTTAATAGAGTTTACATTAGGAGATATGGTGGAGGGTTATCACCAGAGGGAGGGCCGGTGGCCTACTGACAGAGGTGGTCTCTGTATACACACATGGAAGATACACAATAGGTGCACTCAACACACAAACACAGCGTTTGACTGAGCGGTTTTATGATGTTTGTCGGCAGACCTGGTGGTTGAGGAGCAAACTGCCGGAGGATTCCTTGTGTAACTGTGGTTAGGAGGGATAAGCCCATTTTTCACTGTGTGGAAGAAAGGGAGACAGTGAGTGTGTGCATGTGTGTGTGTGTGTGAGAGCTTGCACACCAGCATCGTTTACTGTTGTTTAGGGAACAACTGAGCTGGTTGTTAGGACAGTCTTGGTCTTTTATCTGAACCTTCATCACCATCTCTAAACACAGGGGAAGGGTTTGTGTATCGCTCACGCCATCCTTTCAACGCAGCCTTGAGGGGAATTAGCTTTAATTAAACCCTTTCGCAGCCATATATGGAGTTTGTGTGCCGAAAGTTGCATGCAAAAGATGAAAGCCCGACCATCAGCAGTAATGGGTAGATGTTTTGAAGTGCTATTTTTGGTTTTCCCTCTTAACCGGTTTAAGCTATAAATTCATCTTTATTGTTCTTTTCATCTTTCTCGTTTGTTTTTTTTAAACAGGTGCGCTATTGTCACTCACTGACAGAGGAGGAAAAGAGAGAGCTCCACATGTTCAGCACCCAGAGAAAGAGGGAGGCACTGGGGAGAGGAACACCTAAGATCCTCCCACGAGCTCTGCAACACACCCGCTGTGAAAATGTAGGTACCAAGGAAGAGGCTCATGCATGCTTGCATCATTTAACACTCATATAGCCATACTGTAAATTAACAGTTACGAGAAAACCAACTGGTGGGTCTTCAGCTATTTATACCATGTGTATCTTAACACCCACCGTCCTATTCCAACGCACTGCAGCCCCGAGGCACAATCCTGATTGGCTAATGCGAGAGGTTTTAATCACGGACTTAAACTTCCTCATTAGGACGAGAGAGGAAACGGGGAAATTGGGAGGCTCATGTTTAAACCGAGCGGAGATGCCAGTTCCTCGTGGAGGAATTCAGCCAATTTCCTGCCACCCATCAACATCCCAGCAAGACACACTGCAAAAAAAAAAAAAGTTAATAAGTAATTGTTGCAGAGAGTCTTAAAATCCAGATTTTTCCAAACAAAAGTCACAGTATGTGGCAGATAATTCCACATTTACTGGAATAATTACATGTAACTCAGCTCAGTATGTGCAGCTGGTTTTAAGGACTTTGTCTCTGGAAAGAAGAAAGCAAATTTCTGTCTCTGACAACTGTCAAAGGAAATTATTCTGTGCCTTTATGTAGACGGGGTGAGGTTATTTGAGGTGCATGCTATTTTTAAAATGTTCTGGAAATTTGGACTTTCGGGAGACACCTTGGCTCCATGTCGACATTCTGGCTTTAGTCATAGTGCGCTATGAACAAACACTGGAATGGCAACCATCCTAAAGCCTGACCTCTGTTTCATACTGTTGATTTGGTGATGCTGTTTTAAACACAGCATCCAGTATAATTTCAAGCTGTCATTGATCATATTTCTGAAAAACTTCCTTTCAATGCAACAAACATAAATATTAGTGTTATGTGGCTTCCGCCAAATTCAGCCCTGACAACTGAGCGAACCACATCCTCTGCCAGGCGTCCAGGGAGAGCACATGAAATGCAGCCATGTTAATTCCCCCCAAACAGGCAGAGAAAGTCTGTCAGCACTCACACACAAATGCTAACACGGGGATGTAAGGTCACGCACACAGAACTGACTCACAGGATGACCGATGGACACACACACTGTTAGACAAACTGGACAAGAATGTGTATTCACATAATCTCACCTACTCAGTCATTGTACAGTTTTCAAGGATATATCATGAAGACATTTGGATGTACACACATCCACCCACACACGTCCTCGCACACACACTTTGTCAGGCTCCAGTTTCCCGGTGCCTCGACTTTCAGGGACACACAACACCCCCGTATCCAAGGCCCCTGTCTGTCCACCCTGGTAATAATGGTTAACAGCTGGGCATGCTATCCCATAGCTGCCTATGGGTGTCCCATAACTCTGCTCAGTTATATAAAGACTGCACGTTCGGACACGCTCTGGCGATCTCTGTGGAGTCATACGATCTTTTGACTCCGGACCAAGGCCAGTGTTCTCAGTTTAAAATTACAGGAGAAAAATGTTGTCCAATTTCTCAGCAACATCCAATGAATAATTGAAAACAGGCACTGATTAAAAACAGACAAGACCATTGGGAATCTTTACCTTTGAATTAGTCTTCTTGTTGTTAAGCAGGTATGTTTGGAGGGTTAGACTCTGCATTTTTTAACTGTTCTGCTTCCAAATCAGCCCATTTAATTAAAAATATTTGTTCAGCATCTTCCCCTATGTTGATACATGACATCGTTTTATAATCGCAGTCTGTTTGTGTTGCTTGATGAGATTCAGAATTTCTGCAATGGTTGTCATTATTGTAGGATTCAGTGATGCGTTCTGAATGTATCATATTGCTGTGGCATTTATAGTATGATCACCTGTTGTTTGGCCTTGTTTCTTTTAGCATCAGTGCAAATAAAACAACAACAGCCATATGATATATTATGAAAAGTTATCTCCATAAGCTCTCTTTTGTTTATGCAGCATTTCTCATTGGCCACAGGCATCACATGCCTCTGCTGAAATGTCAATCCCCTCTGCATTTGTTTCTACATTTATCTCTGTAGATTTATTGTCAAGGTAGAATAATTATCACCAGAATATTAATGATAACATAAGCAAGATTAAGACTTGATGATAACCCTTGATCTTCAGTTTAGGCCCCCTTAAACCCCCTTAAACGGATTATCCGTTCTTTGTGTTTGTCAGTGTTGTGGAGGCATCAACGGAGGGGAAATGGCCATTTTCGCCTCGAGAGCAGGACCAAGCCCCTGCTGGCACCCAGCGTGCTTCGTGTGTGCCACATGTCAAGAGCTCTTGGTGGATCTGATCTATTTCCACCAAAATGGCAAGATCCTCTGTGGAAGACACCATGCTGAGCTCCTCAAACCACGATGCTCTTCTTGTGATGAGGTAACTGGCAGCAATAGTGGCACTCGGCACTACCCCAAGTCCTTGGAGCTTCACGGTATTAAAAATAGTTTATGTTTTTTTCCTTTAGATCATCCTTGCAGATGAGTGCACTGAAGCAGAGGGTCGTCACTGGCACATGAAGCACTTTGCTTGCTTTGAGTGCGAGACGATGCTCGGGGGACAGCGGTACATCATGAAAGATGGACGGCCCTACTGCTGTGGGTGCTTTGAATCCCTGTACGCAGAGTACTGTGAGGCTTGTGGTGAAAACATTGGTAAGTTGTATTTGTGAGGCATGAAAAAAAATCTTTTAGTCTCAGCATAAATACTTGTGCATAAGTTCTGTACAACATATATATAGTGACATTTTTTTTCCACACAATCCTTTAGGTGTTGACCATGCCCAGATGACCTATGAAGGTGTACACTGGCACGCCACTGACCAGTGCTTCTGTTGTGCCCAGTGTAAGACATCCTTGCTGGGTTGTCCTTTTCTGCCCAAGCAAGGCCGCATCTATTGCTCAAAGGCCTGCAGCCAGGGGGAAGATATTCATGCCTCAGACTCATCTGATTCTGCATTTCAATCTGCCCGCTCACGTGAATCTCGGCGCAGTGTCCGCATGGGGAAGAGCAGCAGGCCTGGTGAACAGTGGAGACAGTCACAGCTGTTTAATCCTCCTCCCACCGTCCCCTCGTTTGAACACAAGTTCGGTGACGGCGAGGGCGATGGAGAAGCTGATGGCGACATCGATATCGTAGGGCGAAAGTTGGCCCGTCTTGGCCTGGAGGAGGAGAGGTACTGGAGGGAGCGAGAGGAGCAGGATGCTGGAGGAGAGGAGGATCCTGAGGAGTGGGCCCAGCACGAGGACTATATGACTCAGCTCCTGCTCAAGTTTGGTGATCGTGGGATGCTGCATCAACTTCAGCAGCCATCTTTAAAATCTCCCAGCCCTACCAGTGACAGAAACAGGGTAATAGGTGTCTCGGATCCTTGGCTAAAGCCTGATACTGCGTCTATGGGGATTACCCCCTCCTCTCCCACCCCTGCCAGTCCCACTCAGAGTCAGACTTCCAATCAATCTCGTGCCAACAGCCTTAGCCCTGGATTGATGAGCAAGAAACACCTGCCTGAAATGTACTGGGCCCAGTCGCAGGATGGGCTGGGAGACTCAGCTTATGGGAGTCATCCAGGTCCTGCCAGTGCTAGAAAGCTCCAAGAGTTGGAGTTGGACCAAGATCACGACCAATCTGGGGCAGGAAGACAGGCCTTCTGGCCAGACACCAGGCAGTGGTATGATAATTCCCTGGAGTGTATTGCTGATGAGTTGAGGAAGGTTGAGAAAGGTGTCGGAGACTCCATGGACTCCTTGGCTCTCTCAAATATCACTGGTAAGGAAAGTCCTGATTGCATGGATTCAGTTCTACTTTATTGTAAAATTGAGAAAACAGATGGTTTTTCCTGTTCACTCTCAGGTGCATCAGTGGATGGAGATGGCAGGGACCGCCCTTTAGTCTACACCCTCCATGCCATGCAGGATCCCTCGATGGCAGATGATTGCGAAAAGATGAGCAACATGGGAACGTTTAATTCATCCCATCTTCACCACAGCAACAACTCTCTCAACCTCAACATGGATAAGAGAGATGGGGAAGCAGAAGAGGAGGTCGCTCTGGCAATGAGGGGAGGTACACCTGGAGGACTTCTCGCTCTGTCCCCACATTCAGAAGTCCTCCCACCCTCCTTTGCCCATGCTCCAGCTCTGAGGAGGAGCAAGTCCCAATCTAGGCCTCCTCAGATGGTCAAGTTCTCAGAAGACACTGTGGACAATGGATATAACGATGGGTTTGAGGTCAGTGTTAGAAAGCATCCCATGAGCGAGAAGCCACAGAGGAGGGCATACTGCCAGGATGAGATGGGCAGAGAGAGAAGCCGCCCAACAAGCCACCACGGGCGCAGCAGGCAGCACCACCACAGGCAAGGTCGGCCCCATAGGAGCCGCAAAACCCGTTCGGACAACGCCCTTCACATGGTGCCTTTGGAGAAAGCACAGAGGCCGTATGAGCCACAGCAGCAGGGTGTGTTAAACCCTCCATGTGGTGCCATGCTTCTTCAACACCCCTCACACAGGCTGCCGCTGGCCTATTCCCAAACCCGATCTGACTATATGCTTCGTAACGCAGCACAAAGTGACCCACGGGTTGAGCATCTCATGGGTCTCTACAAAGATGAGGATGACTGGTGCTCTACCTGCTCTTCCTCATCGTCAGACTCTGAGGAGGAGGGCTACTTCCTGGGCCAGCCAATCCCTCAGCCCCGAGCTGTTGGGCGCTACTATGCAGAGGACTACCCAACAAGAGTCACAGCTCTCTCTTCCCAGAGCCATGGCTCACAGACTGGTCGCCGGAAGAGCCACCGCTCCAAAAACTGTATAATTTCTTAACAGCGCAGAGTGTATCTACATTTAAATCTGCACTACAATAAGCAATAGTTTTTCTGATCATACGGTATGATGGTTTACACAGATTAAATCTGGGTAATAAAGGCAGCACTCACAGACGGTACATGGCCAAATGTCAAGATGCATATCATATTTCTACTGAAGGAAGAAGTGTTTAATTTTAACTGTTAAGGCAGCAAAGAAAAAATTGGTTCTGTAGAGCATTTAGTCTGAAAATCCCCCTTTGCATGTGTGCATAGTTGGCCTAGACACTGGGTCTTATTGAATTTAAGCATAATAAGATGCATGGATCGGTGAAGCTGGAAGTCTTTCTTTAGACAGTGCAGATTAAAGTGATGTACAGTTGGCAGTCGAGACAAAACTTTCATTTCAGCTTTTGCCAGTAAGTTTTTTTAACGGTTTTATGTTCAGTTAAATGTTTTGCAGCAGAATCTTCGTGTGCTATTGTACACAGAGGTTGATAATTAAAGTAGAAAATAGAAACTAACCAAATAATTATTTAATGCATAATAGAACAAAATGAAAATGTATATACTAAGTTAAGATTTTAATACTGGTATTTTTATATCCACGGTTTAAAGAATTGTCTCATTTGAAGTGTATGATTAAAAAAAAAGAAGCAGTTGTAGAAATAAAAGACCCCGTAAATATTTTATGAGAAGTTACAAAGAAGGTGCCACTTCATTCACAATAAAGTGCCATGTTATTCTTCAACAATGTCTGCCACAACATATATTCCATAATACTCGCTAATGGTGTACAATTAATAAAGCGACTGACAGTCACATCTTCATTCTCCATATTGAGCTCAGTTGTTCTCTACCGTTGCTCTGACATAACCAACAAAATGCTTTGTGATGTAAAGATGCTTGGAATAAATATTTTTGTCCAAAGCTTCATGAATGATTGTTTGTTCCGTTTCTACATTTGGACATTTTTTTTTTTTCAAACCATATATTTTCTAACCCTCACAATCAAAAAAGCAGTGGGATATTACAGTGTTGTATTCGTTAATAAGACAACTGTCAGATTATTTGATGGTCAATGGTTTACAAATCATATAAATTTGCAAACCATTCCTTGAAGGACCTCGCTGGTGGCACATTTATATCTACATAATTATATAACTCATGTCCGAATATCGCCATAAAGAAAATCTTTATTAGAAATCATGTTGCCTGCCTTCAGAGACATCTCAGTTTTGTGCAAAGCTTTGTCTCCATGATACCAAAATAAACAAGCTTTGTGCAGCTTTTTGTGGGACAAATGTAGATAATGAAACACAAAATGAAACAACCCAGAGAAAAGTAACTCAACTGACATTTTCTCAACAGGACAAGTTTTTATAATGCTAAATGTTGAACCGTGATAGAATTTTAGCAGCACCAAGTCATATGTCTGACGGCTACAAAGTAAGAATTTACAGGGTTGAAAATACTACAAGTGTGATCACTGAGAACTGTTAACATGGTCTCATCTGTAAAACGTGAACCTCGTCTTGACCATTTCCATCATGTGAAAAGATGAGACTAGTTTTGTTTTAAATAGAAAAGTTTTTTTTGTATTTTTTTTTAACATATTTGACAGAAAAAAATAGTTTATAATTAACAACTTCCCACAGAGAACATGGATGTAAAAAAATTAACACTGTTCATTCACACATACAATACATCCTCTCCTTGTACAGTTATTCTTCATGTTGCTGTGCTGTACATTTTGTCCAGTCTAGCAATCCAAAATCCAAGCTAATAATCCGTCCGTGGTCAGTTTCATAATCGATTGAGGAGATCGGACCGAAGTGTCAGTAAGACGAGCTGTGATTTACTGCTGTTTTTGAAAGTTTATGGCCCGCCAGGGATGTAGAGGGAGTGCTTGATTCACAGACCGAGGGTTCTGGCTGCCGGACCACCTCGTCCAGCTCGCTGATGAAGTGTTTGAGGTCCTCCAGGCAACGCTCTCGAATCTCCCCGAGGTTCTCCCGGAGGGGAACCTGCAGCTGTTTCTCCAAGTTGGGATCTTTAGCCACCAGCATCTTCACCACCATTCCAAACGTCTCGCAGTCCTGTCGGTACACCTGGAAGCACGCAGGAAAAAAGTTAAAGTGAAAAAATAAATAGCAGGGCTGAAGACAAACTGGAGGAGAACTTTACTTTCAAGACACACTTACATCTATTTGTTTGAAGATTTAGGTCTGAAGAGTGTTAGGGGGTCAGGAGCTTTGAGAGAAAAGCTCTTAATTGAAGGGATGATGAGCCGTTTCCTTCCTGCTCTACCTGTCGCCTAGGTGTAAATACTCCAGCGTCGCTGTGCCTGAGCTGATCACGCTGGTGTTAACACATATCATGTAGTGTCAAAAGATAAACACTTCTCTTCTCAAGTTTAATAGGGGCACTTTATATAGGACAGGGTAGCCCAAGAAACAATAAAACTGCACTTCAGTGGTGGCTCAGAGGCTTGTAACAGGTGTTGGAGGGACAATGAGGAAGAGGGGCAGGGATCTTGTTGGGGAGCTGCTATTTCACACACAGTCTCAAATGTCTCGTGAAACAATGGAGGGAGCCTGTCACCTCCACACACACAGGGGTTTGATTTGCAAAATGCCAAAGCAGAGATTTGTTTCCAACTCATTATCCGCTGCATGAGCTGACGGTGAAATTCCAGAGCGATTCAGTCAGCTGAACTGATGATAGTAGTTAGATCCTCTGCATATCTAAATGCCTGTATCTCACACACACACACACACACCATTTGCCAACAATTTATGTACTTCTGTGAGCTGGTACAGATGTATACCTCAGAAAAGATCCTGACATGTTAAAACATACATGATCGCACATCTCTTCCCCCACTACTTCATGACATATTTGTTTCTCCGGTCAGTCTCTCCATGACTGTATTCATCAACTTTCTTTCATGACAGAGTAGAAGTGAATTAACCCACTGACACTGCTTCTTATTACGTCGAAGCAGGAAGTTTATGTGCCCGCAGGCAGATATGAGGACACTTCCAGCATCGAGGGTTGTGTGTGGATATATGTGTTTATGCATTGATGTGTGTGTGTAAAATTAGGCCAGGCAAGGGCGAGTTTCAGTCATTCACTGGATACCAACAGTGTCCCTGTGCTGCAGGGCGTTCTAACTCACTGGCTTATTTATAGATTTTCACAATGTTCCTCAAACAGAAAGCATGCTTGAGTGAAGAGGAGGGATCACAAATAAAGACCTGCTGTCAAACAGAGTTAATGTACTGGCGACAACAGATGCAAGATTTCCTAATATATGCATTTAATAAAAAATAAAAGCATTTCTGTTGTATCACATCTACACAGAGCTGACCAAGGACGTATGAAAAGCAGACATCAAACTTGAAAGCATTTAAGTGTTATTAAAGTGGAGATACACATAAGACTATACAACTCAACTGCACTGCAAACCAGTGTAATAGAATAAAAATATATTATTTAAAAATTAATGTTTACACAAAGAGTAAGATGTCAAAGAGGAGCAGATCGACACATCTAACCTGACAACCGATCAAAATCTGGTTGAACGATGATGTAAAAACTGGGAAATTTTCTCATATTCTACAAATTAGGTTTCTGGATTACAAAACTTTACACCAACAGCATAAAAAGAAATAACCACATAATTTAGCTTACATAAGCTTAATCCTACATTCCCCACCTATCTAATCTGTATAACCATTACCATCTCAAACACACTGATGGCCTTATTTTTCCAAACATGGAGCAAAGTGACACCTACCAGAGAGCTCTTGAGTTTTATTTGTTAATCACTACCTTAAAACTATAATTTAACACCAACATTAAACATGAACTCACAGGGACTTACTTACACTAAGAGCTTGTGTAACCTAATCTGAGCTGAATGGTTTACACAACACATCATTTTACAGGCAATTTGTGGTGAAGTTGAAGATGCAAACAGTTTCAGGAAAAAGTGCTGACGCAAAACAAACACACCATCTCCTCTGGGCGTTTCCATACATTCCATATGTATAATAAATGATGCAGAGGAAGATGTTGTGCAATAGTCAGACAAACTAATCTGGATGAAAAAGGAGACCCATGAGAGACTCCACTGGGCTTAATTTAGTAACAAAGCTTTGCCCTTTTGATTAAATAAAATGTGTTCTGTAGCCTCATTCAACAGCTGATAACTGCTGAGTTTATTTATCAAATCTTCTGAGGAAATATCCAATCAGGGCTCAGATAACAGCTTCTATGAATACAGGGAAAGGTGTTCCTAAACAACAATGAGCTGAAAATGTACTTCCTGTATTCCAACGCACTTCCTGAATACCCCTCGTGTTATCCAATCAGGAAGGAAAGGAGCAGTTCTTGACTTTAGGTGGGGTTGTTGAAGAATAAGAGCATCTGTCTCAGGTTGTGTTTACATTGGTAGAACAAATTCTTCTTGAAAGCTCACTTCCTATAGTCTGTGAAAACTGTGTGTAGGACATTTTTCTCAAAGTGGATTATTAGCAGTGTGTGGGAGACAGCCTGGGCTTCAGAAATGAGAGAAACAGCCTCAGTCCTCAGTCCAGTTCTGCCATCTTTGTACCTAAAAAAAACAACCCTCAGAGGCTGGAAGTTTCTGGCTGTCTGTCCTGTGGCCAAATATATTTAGATTCCTCAACAAATGAAATAAAACTCCCTTTGTATCATCGCCTGGGCTATGAGGACGAAAACATAATACCCTTTATTGCCTCTCATGCCTTGTCACTCACTATAACCAGTTAGTCTGTACCGCGGCCAAAGTCAACTCCGACAATGAGAGCGGGTTTAGGTTGAATTTCAGCAGACCAACTTCACTTAGCCACACAAACACAACCGAGGCACTGGTATAACACTGCCCAGCACGACGTCTGCTTGATGATGGAAAGCTCGGCTTGTGAGCAGTGTAGAGACCGTTGGCGAGCTTTTTGAAGGGGCTACTGGATTCTGTGTTTGTGTCCGTGAGTGTAGAAGAGAGATGGCTAGACCAGATTGGGTGCAGAAAGCCAAACATCTGGCCGACACTTGTCAAGAGGTTAAACACAAGTGCCCACTGCAGCGCCCTTGCATGTCAAAGTGACTGTTGTTTCAGACTGAAAATGAACAGTCGGTGTGTTTGGCTGTGTGTTCTGGGCATTATGGGAAGTTAATACCAGACACCAGACAACACTTATAAATCTTCCTGTGGCTGGTTGGCTTGTCAGTTACTTTGGAGGTAAACAACAAAATCTTAAGGGTTAAAATGTAACATACAAAAAAATAAAATAAAAATAAAGCAAATATGGCATTTTAAAAGGGACCAGAAAATGAAACGTAAATACATCTGTAATACTGTCTAAAATTTTGGTATATCTGAGTGTTTTTGTATGACAGCCTTGAGCCCATGTGATGTCATCATCATGGCAGGCCTGTAGAGACATACTTTCCACTCCATTTTTCTGATTGACAGAAATATTAAAAATGACAACCTCTGTGAAATAGTCCATAAATTAGGGGAATTCTGACTGGGTATCTTAGTGGTTTGAGGTCTTTGTTTTAAAACATTTCCATGAATTGTTAATTTATGTCATGATCCATCTTCCAAACTGTATTTTGACAACTGGTTTTCTATTCCATTAAAAATAGATTTTAAATTTCATTCCACAAAAATGTCAATTCAGTTACTTATTCTCTGACTAAACAATCCTGCCTCTCATGACAGCCTGAGTGAAAGCTGCCAAATCATAAACAACCTGCTCTGAACATGATCTGGATCATCAAAGCCAGACAAAGCGACAAGAGAAAGGAAACTGTCAGTAGAAGTGGATGTTATCAACGAATCACAAATCTGGACACAAAGCCTGAAACTTCATATCCCTGTGAAAATGTAATACATTGTCTCCTTTCTATTTGCTCTTTCCAGACCTTAACTTCACGACTACATTTGAAGATAGCGGAAAGTATGAGTTATATGGGCAATAGCAAGACGACATTAGTCGATAAGGCTATATGAAAGTACCTCTAGGTTTCTGACATGGCTCATTGCAGTGACAACTTTCCATATATCTGAAAATGTGAAATAAAACTCACACTGCTCAGATGTTACATAGTTGATCTTATACAATGAATGAGAGGAGATGCAGATGGGAGTGGGAAGGGGGTGGGGGGGCAGGCTATAAAACAGGCCAGAAGCTGCAGCGTCAGCAACAGTGTTACAACAGCCTATAGGCTCTGGGGCGCAGCTCAATGTGAGAGCGCTGCGTGTGCTCTGGGGCAGAGCTAGCTCAACTTTAATGGCCTCAGTAAACCAGCGGTAGCGCTCGCTGGTGCAGGAATGGCCTTCATTAGATAACTGAGCGGAGCTGGAACCTCGAGCCTCGGGTGGTTTTAGCTTCGTTAAACGGTCGACCTCTTAGTTTATTGTATGTACAAATCTATACCATGTCTGAGCTGTACTTAGATGCTGTCTCTTTTTTTTTTTTTTTTTTTTTTTTAACATGTTCCCATACATGTACATTATTCTTTGTAAAAACCCTGTGAGCAGACCAATATGTGCACAAGGATTTGTAAAGATGAGAGTGGTGATGCTCGAGTCTTGGGTATAATGAGCACTTCTTGCAGTCAGGCAGTCAAAATATGAGATTAACAAGAGCCACCAGGAACATGCTGATAAATCTGGCAGCCAGCTTCCTTCGCTGAGCGTTAACCATCACTTAAAACTGTCCTAACACTGTTATTTGGCTGGTAAGAGTGAAAGCGGTTAGTGAATCGCAGGATGAACCCAATACTGTGACTGGAGGACAGAAAAGTTAATTTCCTGCCTTTTTTTAAGGAACCTAATAGGTGGCTGCTTCAGTAATGCCTATCCAGTAAAATAAGCCATATGTGAGTCAGAGAACCCAAGGCCACCATATGTACAAGAGCACATGCCAAGTGAACAGTATGTGCCTTGCAAGGCCAAAGTTGGCATTTATTGAAAAGTCTGACAAATTACTAATTTTTAATGAGATGACTGTAAATGGAGGGATTTTCCAGAGGGACAACTGAGAGCCACTGAAGCTTTAAAATGTGTTTATATTTCCTTTAAACACCATGTGAATACCTATTTAGAGTCCTTGCTACTTCAGTGGAGTGAAACGTCACCTTTTAGACTTTGAAGTAGAAGAAAAGAGAAATATTTGCAGCATCAGTAAAACACATTAAATCAAATGTAAACTTCAATTTAGGGATGGGAATATAACACGAGGTTTAAGAGGTAGTTTTTAATTTCACTCTGGACTATTTTCAATACGTCTCAGTTAAGATGGTGAGTTAAATGTAAGTGGAAGATGTTAAGTGCTGGAAACGTACTTTTTCTATCTCCTGTGCTTTGGCTGCGATGGCCAGGGCTCGTCGCTCTTGAAAGTTGTCTGTAGACTTTTGGATATCTTCAACGACAGGAACCACCGATGGCTCGTCTTTTTCTCCTTCTGGAGGATGGTTCTCCTCCTTTAAAAAAAAAAAAACAAAAAAAAGGTAGAGGAGAGGAAGGGTTGAGTCACTGCTTTGAGGAAAATGAACCAAAGTAAGCACAATGGTTCGTTTTCACACCAACTACCACAGCATGGAGCTAACGAAAACAGCTTATAAAGTCAAGAATTGTACAGCAGAGGGAAGAGAAAATTATGAAAACATTATATTTTAAAAAGGCATAGATCTACTATTCTGACAGTGGACACATGGGACATAATGCCAGCAATTGCACTACATACATAATGGGAAAGGATGTGAAGGGTAGGTCAGTAACTTATAACACAATCACAGATCAGATAGTCAGTGCAATGGTCTGACCTGACCTACTGACTGTTTAGCTTTACAGCAAAGATGTGGTCAACGAGGCGTATAGATATATATACATATATAGTAGATATACAGCCCATTGTAAAGCTGAAAAGTCAGAGCGTACTATAGGATAAGCAGTGCCGTGGACTAGAGCTCACATTACAGAAATCTACATCGACAAGTGTCTGGTCGGCATAAAGTGCATCATTTTTTTCATCACTTGGCATATTAACATATCAGTTGTCCAAAAAAGGAAACTGAGGGAAATGTACAAAAATGAAGCTGCCTTTTAAACCTATAAACGTGGTAGCCCAACAAAAGACAAACAAAAACATGGGAGGCAAAGAGAAAAGGTAAAGAAGGACGAAATGGTGTGAATACTCAAGCATTCACACCAACACCCAGCAACTGAAGGTGCTGACTCTCTGGTATCATGCACTCAACTGAGTAGGGAAACTCCAACAGTTGTTATAACCTCCCAGCCAGGGTGAGGGAGATCACCACGGGTGTAATCAATGACTCTTAATGAGCAGAGGTGAGTGAAACCTGCGAGTAAGTTCTGTGATCGCACTGACCATAACAATATCAAATCTTTGGTTTTAGTACAAGTAATCCATTACATGCAAAAGGATTAAAATTAAAAAAAAGAAGAAAGATACTTCAGCTTTGTTTTTTTAGACAGTATCTTCAGGAAATGGGAAGCACAGTCAGTCGAACCATGATTAGACATCTAATGGGCAGACTTGAAACTCTACCACCCATAAACATTACTGTGAGAGCCATAGCAGAGCAAAGGGGAGAAATGAGGCCAACTTGGATCACCGCTCAATTTCTTTTGCTCATTTCCTGAGACTATTAGAGTTTGAAGGCCAACGAGCAGAACTGCCCGACCATGACTAAAGTCCACTCATACATTAAAGGGGAAACAAGCCACGGACTCGGTCATATTTCATCCCTAGACGACTGGGGAGTGAAATTACAGGAGATGGTACATTACAAAGCAGAGTGTGGTCTAAAATAAAAAGCACAACTCATAAAGCATCATCCAATTATTCCCTCTTCCTTTTCCCTCCCTGAAGCAATGCTCGGGAGACGTCCTGTGTAGTCGCCTGTGTACGTATGAAAGATCGTGTTTGTCAGTTTTCATCCTTTTTGGCCTCAATAAAAAAAAGATATTTCTGTCTTAGACTTTCATTTCAACAAACAGCTCAACTTGGAAGGGCTAGATAACAAAAAAAGGGTAGTAGATATTTCAACTTAGTCCAGTTTGCAGAAAATATGTAAATAGGAATAGGGGTGATCTAAAAAAAGGGAGGGATAAATATAAGGTTATTACATCTAATTAACCCGCCCCCCCTCTATTTTCTACTGTAAAACTACCCTTTAATCAGGACTACTGTAGGTGCCCAATTACTGTATTTTTAACAAATGATTTTTGAAGTTTGATGCATTTTCTTAGTTTCTACTGAAACTTGCCAACACATTGGAAGGAAAGCTTGAAGTTGTAGCATCGCCCAAGGATGATCCAAAACAGAAAAATCTGGAGAAGCAAAAAGCATAAATATCTCCCATCAACAAATGACTGAAAATTCACGTTTTTAAGAGCTGGCTGGCTATTTCGCCACAATCATATCCTTATGCTGTCATTAATTTTAAACAGCAGTTAATGATGGCCCCTAGAGGGAAAATCTGTTACCACTGGCATTCTGCAGGAAACATGAGTTATCATCATGATTTTTAGTGGAGCCGTTCAATAGTTGTTGAGGTTTCACTCAGAAATCACAAATGTAAACATCAGGGTGGCTCTACGGGGAAAGTCAGGACGACGAAATGCTTAAAATGCATCGCCTGGTGACCATGGATGTTTGTACAAAGTTTTGTGTTGCTCCACTGAGCAGATGTTGAGCTATTTCACAAGACAAGTAAAAGTGTTAAGCTGTTGGTGCTAAAGGAGGGAAAAAAAATGGTGACGTTGCCATACCTACAGCCGCACTGCTAAAAATATCTGACTTGAATTGTGCCTTGAAGACCTCTTACTGCCGATCTGCTCAGTTCAGCAGGTCTGTCTGCTCTGTTATCTTGATTGGTAAAATATTACAGTGCAACCGACAGAAATTTGCTGTGCAGAGATGAAATGAAACCTCCTGGTGACCTTTTTCAGTTGCAGGACCTGCTCCCACCCACTAGGCCACCCTGGCTCACAGCCAGAGCCGGAGCTGCTCTTTAGGTCCCCCCTTCTTTGGTCTCATCAGTCTGGGATGGCTCCAGAAAGCCTGCATGTGTGTTTGTTGAATCCCCACAGCAGGCAGTGACCGGGGCCATTAGTGCAAAGCTTTACTGGGGGCACAGCACAGGCCTTTCATCTTGGCCAAGGTTATGGGTTTGTGCCCCGAGAAGAGAGAACAACAATGCACCACAGGCTAGATCAAACACAGCAGCAGAAGCAGCAATGTGTGTGTGTGTGTTTGTGTGTGTGTGTGTGGAGGGGTGGGGCACTTAGTAAAACTTTCATCACAGCAGTTGATTGGGTGGTAGTGGGTGGTTCTTCCAAAAAAATACACATTAGAAGGAGAGGAAAAAACTATGTTTATACCTTGTATCTTGTAATTTCTCATGTATAAAGCCCATGCAGGAGTCTCTTGTCTCGTGTTACTCGGCTATTTGGGGACACTTTTTATGTGCACTACCCAATGCAACACTATTGATGTCTCCATGGAGAGTTTGTCTGAAACCATGTGTCATTACCTGCATTTTTACACATCGCCCCCCTCACTATGGTGGCCAGTTTTCCACCATTCAGATCATGTGTAAACAACAACTGATTTCTGATGTGGTCTAACAGCCCATTGTAAGAACTGCTCCAGAAAAAACACACACAACATAACTCTAAAACATGTCTTATTGGCTTTTTTGATCAAAGTGTATTTATGTCCAACTTATAAAACTGTTACAAGCCATTAGTGTTAGTCTGTCTGTCCTGTGTCAGTGTCTCTCGGATTCTCTGTAAGCAATTTGAGCAGCGAATACAAAAGCAGTATAGGTGATGAGGGAAAAAAAAAAAAATTGCTTCTAATTGACCAACAATACATCACACCATACTGATCATGCACTGTTTCATTAATTCAGCATTAAAAAACAAAAAGTGTTTTATTAGCTCTCTTTATTTTATCTAGTTTGTTCCAGAATTAATCTTTTCTACTGTTACTATTTTGCTTTTGTGTATGTTATGTGTACCCATTAATTTATTCACAATGGGATATAAAGATACGCCAACCTGTATAAATTCCTCCTATAAAAATACTGTACTCTTGCTAAGCTAACTAGCTTGCTTAGGAGTTAGTTGTCTCATTTATTTATATGGAAAAAAAACCATCAAAATACATATAAATTACAGATAACAGTTGAGAAAAATGATAAAACCCGTTCAGTTTTAGCTGCAGCTTAAGTGAAGCTGTGGGCTACGGCTATCTCACAATTTTACCCAGTGGAGTGATTAACGTAGGAATCTTTCCCATCTCCACCATCCTTCCCACCTGATGTAAATGTGACATAACATGCTGGCTGCTAAGAGGTACGTCAAGAGTTTGCTTTTCAGCCCTGTGTTGCACGTCAGTTCCTCACAAGACCACGGACGTGCGACACTGACCAGACACTTGCAGCTACCAAACACAGTCAAACATATTCAACGGTAAGAAGGAAACGATTGTTCATTGTAAACAGTGTAAACACATCCCAACGAGCTCCGTGGGGACTTCTCCTGGCTTTGCGGTTAAGATCCTGTGATAAAGTTATGACTTGGGCTACTGACTTGAGCCTGTGCACTTCTGGGTGGCCGCAGCCAGACACACTGCGCCTAATCACATCTGATTCTATTTACACTCCTCTGCATAGGTGGAGATGGATCATATCTGCAAAATAAACTATAATGTGCAGAACAGTCTGCAGATATCCACATTCAACACTAAAGGTTTTTTTTAGAAAAACTTTGTGGACACTTGAAGTCTTTTTTTTACTTTTTACCACCATTACAAGTTCTGGTGACTGAAGTCTGCTTACACCAAAGGTAAACAAAGCACAGGCCTGATGGCTTTTATGCTCTGCGTGAGGACCACTTTAAAACCCATTAAGATATTTCAATGGGACTAAACACTTATTAGAAGGATGGAATTTAAGAAGTTCCAGATGCATCCTGCTTTACAGTGACAAGAGTACACGATAAACCAGCCAGAGTACATGTGGGGCTGCACGGCTGTATTAACCATTTCAAACAGGACCCACCATTTAGATATATAATAAAGCACCAGTATTGCAGTGTAGTATTTTGAAGAGTTACTCACCTTATTTGAGGTTGCGCTGTGTGGGGAGCCTTCTCTTGACAGGCCAGGAATTTTGTCTACAGAAATTAGCAAAATAAAAATTTGACACAGTCAGACTTATGTTTGGGACAGAAAATAAGTTGGAGCAAGAAAAGGAGGAAAAACAGTAGGAGGCAGGAATTCCATGGGATGAAAAAAAAGACAATTAGTATGTCTGGAAAATATGTGAAGTCTGTGTAAAGGTGCTGATGTTTGCTTACAGGATCCAGACAGGTACCTAGGCTACAAAATCTGGAACAATCAAAAAACAGATGGTTCATAATTGTACTTCAAACTCCAGTGGGTGAATTCACTGTACCACTGCACAGCAGACACCACCACTCACTATTTTATCCTAACACTCGTGTGCACCGGCCAAAGCTTTGTAGTCAACTCTACCAACAAATGTGAACTCAAGGCACCTAGAAATGAAACGACGACACTCCAGAGTGGAAGCTTCGCCTTCAGGAATATCCATCAGACATCCTATCCCCTTTCCCTCGACTTCCACACACGACCTGGTGGCATCTTTATGAGGCCTGACAAAGTGGCAGACAGAACGGGGAGGAACTCTGGCTGCCGGACACATTAGCAACGCTCTCCCTGTCTCTCTCAGGTTACCCAGGCGGGGAATAGGTTAAGTTTAACGATTATAACCTTTTTATATTTCGGAAACAAATCCTCTGCATGTCACCTCATCTTGCTTTTTTATTAAATTTTATTGAAAAAAACCCAACAGGAGGGATGTTACAGAGACCACACCATGTATAATATTCAACTTCTAACTTTTCTGTCCTGACAACTGGACTGAACTGTACTCACCAGCCATCTTGCTCTGAGAATAAACCTCTTCATACCCTGCAGGAAGACCAAACCGTCAGGTCACTCTCTGCGGCACAATAACTACGGGTTTCTTATCCAACTGCAATCTAGCAAGCACGTACACTGGCTCAATGCTTCATATCATCACTCCTCTGCTTTTAAAAATCATGCAACTTTTAATAAACAACCCGTAGCAGCATTATTTAGTCAGTTAAGCGTGATGCCCACTTGTCATTCAAATCAACACCACACACTGATTTCAGGAGGGACAAGCGCCAGTCTACATGGAAATGGAAAAATGGTCAGCGCTGAAGATGGCGGTAGACCTCGACAGAAGTGCTTGTGAAAACAGGGAACAGGTTTAGAGCAGGGGTGTCCAATCCTTGTCCTCGAGGGTCCCAAAATCCTGCATGTTTTAGAGGTGTCCCTTTTCCAACACACTTGATTCAAATGATCAGCTCATCATCAAGCTCTGCAGAAGATGCTAACGATGCTGATCATTTGAATCAGGTGTGTTGGAAGAGGGACACATCTAAAACATGCAGGATAGGGGCTCTCGAGGACCAGGATGGAGCACCTCTGGTTTAGAGGAAAAAAGCCTACAACCAACATGCAGTAAATACAGAGATACTCTAGCACTTATTCATTTTACAGTCCAATTAATTTAGGAACTCTTGTTGGGAAATTAGTTGCAGTACAGTGTCAGTAACATCAGTCAAAAAAAATAAATAAATGTAGAGATGTAACAACTTTTGATATGGATTGTAAAATTCACAGTTCCTACACATTATCTCCAGAGCTTACAAACTGTATTTTCAAATTAAAATGACATCTAAAAAGAGAAACTATTTATTTTGGATAACAAGATTTTGTTTCTCCAGATGCAGTTGTTATACGTGTACTGATCAGTGTAGGAGCCATGCAAAGTGCTAAAGTATCTCCACAACAGGAAGTGGAAATGACATATAGGAAACTTAACACAGCAAAGTCCCCACTATGTTCTAATTAGTAAAAAAAAAATGCATGATGCAACTTACTTTAGACCTGGGTGAAAAACATCAAAAAGAAAAACTGAGTTTATTTTGGGCATTTGTGTTTTTAAATCTTTTTCTGTTAGAAGTAGGTCCAATCTTGAATTTGGTTTAAAAGCTAAAATTGTTTTACTTATTCTGTCCTTGCATCCTTCTCTAAACACATTTCTTTACTACATGACAAGGATGCAAGAACAACACATCAGCTTATTGTCACCCAAGTCTGAAGCTTGTTCCCATCGGCTCATTGTACAGACCCAAAGTGTCATGTCCACTCTGTTGAGGAAAGAGCGCCCCCCAGAGGTGTTCAGAAACCCCTGCGTGACCCTCTGGACCATCCACACCTGAAAAGCCAGTCAGCCGGATAATCAGTCATGGACACAGACAGTGAAATAATAATAAATAGGAGGTGGGAAAATAAAAAGGATCTGATGATGAAACCACTATTTGGGGGTGAAACTTAAAACATGATCTGTGAAGTAATGCACTCAGGTAATGGATCTTTTTTTTTGCTCAAGGTCATTTGTATGAAGTGCTGCTTTTTAAATGACTGATGTGTCACTTTTAGTGGGTGTATGCCCTCTTTGTGAGTTTAAGGCAACAAATGAGTCACAGCTAAAATTTACAAGAGGAGGCAGTGACTGTTCTGCTTCAGTTTAGCTGTACTATTATATGAGGTAGTTCTATCAGCCTTTACTACAATTTATTCCATCAGTTTTATCTTTACAGTCATTTGTTTTAGGGTTGGGACAGTTAATTGCATTATCTGCTTTGATGGGGAAAAGCGCCAATGAATAGCTCCCTGATGCATGACGTTTGTTGTACAACTACTTCTTCAAAACCCAAATAAATTCTATATTTAATCTCATTTATAATCCTGATATTTGATTAAAATATTCATCAATTGATTTTATGTTTATTGAGCAAATCCACCAATCTTCTAATCTCTCATGGTTTAATCTCCTAAACAGTATTGATACATATGGTTTTAAATTTGAAGCACTGCACAGTGGATCAGGGGAGGGGAAACTAGGGTTTCTACATACTCTTGCCTTGCTGTGAGGGGAAAGGCAGGCTCTTGGCTCTGTCTGGTGAGTATCCTCTGCTGCTCACGCTGGAGCCGGAACGACTGTGGGGTGATCGGGGCACGTCACGGCGCACAGGAGAACGATCTCTGAGAGGAGGAAACGGGGCTGCTTTTCTCCTGTAGAGTTCCCTGTCCTCCCTGGGAAAGACAGGGGAGAGGAGGGGGGGCAATTATGGCAAATTAGCACCTATTTGACATCTGACAACATCATCCACAGTTCCAAAACCACTATCTAACATGATGCTCCATTTCAGAGGACATAATGACAAGTCCTTCTCTTTGATGTGCTACCATGTGCTCACACAGCACAATGCTGCCATCTAGTATTTTAAGGCCACTACACAGACAACACATGCACACTATGAAAGAAACTGCACAGAAGCATCATTTTAAACAGAGGAATCACTTAATGTCATTATTAAGATGAATAATACTGTTCACCTTACATGTACTGAAAATTAAACACACACAAAGAAAACAAGTCGCGTTTGCTTTAGCTTGACTTCAGCATTTCTGTCTGTAAAGAATATTCTGCACACACTTAAATATTGATGGCACACAGTGATTAAGTATGTATTCACTCATACCCTCTGTCCAGGTTCAAAATGGCCTGCACTAGTGTGTCTTCCCCGCTCTCAGGGAGTGATCTGGGTGTGGGATACATGGCCTGGCTTCTCACACTGTGAGGAGGTGGTGCACGGGCCCTGAAGACATAAAAACACAGAGATGTGGTTACAGACAGACACTATACACCAACACACACTTTACTTCTGACTGTGTATGCAAAAGATGTCTAAGTTAAAGTGCAATTATGACTTTACACCTCACCACAGGAAGTGGAACAAATAGAGCACTTTTAGTCCAAAATGTCATTTATGTAAAAGTGAGGATTAAAAAAAAAAACTTTGTCTCATTCTCAGTGCTATTGCAAACAGTTTACAGATCATCTAGGGTCTAAATACATTAAAAGTAGGCAGTAGAAATAAAATGGCCGATGGACACAGCTTCACAACTACAAAACCTGAAACGTAACAATAAACATGTACGTTCTTTGTGTTTTTTGTCATGACTTTTAGAGAACTTTTACCACTCCTTAAATAACTTGTAACTCTAAAAACATGATCTGTCTGGACCCCTTTCCCAAACTCCCCCTCAACCTCTCCACTGACCTCTGACCTCAGCCCACAACAAAGTCACTAATCAACAATCCAGAAATGACCTTGTTGCCCTTTCACAACTTAAAATGTTTATCTGGAGTGAAAGTCTTTGTATCCTTGTCTATCTGTTAAGTGGTCAATCTACTCAGTATAATTTATGACTGACCTTCTTTCCTAAATTGATCTAATGTGTGAAAAGTGTATTGTTAAAATAGGTTCAGGTGTTGTAACACGACACATGTTGGTCTTCTACCAATACTTAGTTAATATATATATATTTTTTAAACTAAAATCTTCAACTTTTTTGTCACTTTATTTCAGCTCTTTGCAGTTTTATCCAAATAACTGCAAGTTAAAAGTCATCTATCATCCAAGTAATATGAACTCATATTACTTAGTTTGGGACCAGCGATCAGCCCAGGTGTGATCTGACTTAGACTTTGTAAACTTTATTATCCCCATTGGGGCAATTTGTTGTGCAGCCAGCAGAAGAAGAAACAACACCACACCAATGCAAACAGGCAAAAACAACACCATACACATACACTGCAAGACCAATCAACATTCTCAACAAGGAACTAAACACAAGAGGCAGATTCAGCATTTAAAGCTACTCTAGCACAAGTACTCACTTGTGCTAAAATGTTAAAAACACAGATTCCAATTTAAAGGAAAAGAAATAATGCTACGCTTCAAATTATATCATAAGTCGCTGCTTCACATGGTTTGTACATTATTAAGCGGATAATTAATATCAACATTAACTGTGTCTCACATCACTTTATGGCAGCCTTGCCCATTGACAAACTACTGTGTATCATACTGTTACCAAAAGGACTGCAACTAAAATTTATAGTATAAATTTCAGTAATGCATAAAGTCTGCAGCCTAAATACAGACACAGCTCAGCTAACATTTCTAGACCAGCAGTTGTCCAAACCAACAGTGTGGAACCCAGAGGAGACTGAAAGAAATATGAATAAGGTGAGACAGGCCAATATGGGTCAGGAACAGACCATGATTTATGATTGCTGCCATGTAAACAAACATTACAAACACACACACTGAGAGAGGAGGCCTACTGCTGCAGAAACCTCCGCTCAGCGTAACCAGAGCCATTAAATACAGAAGACTTCTTCATAACATAAGAGCATAGAAACAGACCGTGTCCCCTGCTGTCCAAACGGAAAACATTCAATTTCAGTAAGCAATATTGTCTTTGACGAAAAATTTACTCGACTAGATCAGCTTTCTGGAAAAGAAACGTTAGGTCTTTTAAGACAGGGAAAAGCAGTTTACCCAAACTCCATAGGCCGTCCTGTGTGTGGGTCCTCCCTGGGTACTCTGTAAGAAAAGTCCTCCTACACAAAGAACAAAAATGAAAAATAGATAAACTTCATAAAAAAACACTCCAAAAAACAAAACATAAAACAGCAACAAAAACTCTGACTGGAATGTCAAGGTCAATAAAGCATTTCATATAGCATCTTAAATCGATACAAGGGCGGCTGCAGCTCGGGTGGTAGAGACTAAAAATTATAAGATTGGAGGTTCAATCCCAGCTCCTCACTTTCATATGAAGTGTCCTTGAGCAAGACACTGGACCCGTACAAGTCACAACCCACTATGCAAGGTGCTAGCCGCCACCACCACCACCGCACTTTAGGGTTGCCTTGCATGGTGGTTCTGTAGCCATTGGTGAACAAGTGTGTGTGAATGTATATAGGTGAATGAGGCAAAAATAAATAACACAAAGTGAAAAAAGTGCTTTTATATATAACTCAACAATATTATTATTGGTGCTGAAATATCAATTTTGGCATATATTCAATATAAGAGCAATGGTTGCTGTGGTTGAAAAAGAGTTTCTGTCTTTCATTTAATTCTGTTTTTGTTCAGTGCTGCAGCTGTGTCACTCACCCTCCTTGAAGGAGGAATGGTTCTGCGTTCAGCAGGGAAGTGAAGGTTGTCACCATGGTAGCCCCTCTGGTCTTCATGGTAACCTCGGGGGCCACCTCCATTTGGATAAAAGCGGGGACCTCCCTCATATTCGTACCCGCCGCGACCGTAGTCGTCTTCTGGCCTGCCAAAGGGGCCTCTCCTCTCCACCGCTCCAGCTGCCCGTGGGTATGGACCCTACTCAGATGAGTAAATTGAAAAATTTTACATTTCCTTTTTATATCCAAGTATTTATAAGTGTTAATTTTTAGCTAAAAGATGTCTGTTTGGTTAAAACAAGAAAACGCGTCTCTAGAAACAATGTGTGGGTAAATGTAATATTCTCTCTCCAAGTAGATCTTTGACATCCAAGTTTTGTATAATCTTTCACTTTGTGCATACAAAGTGAGGTGATGCTATGTGGTCAAAAAAGATTGAGAAATAAATGTTGTACTAACTCACCGGCCTCTCATTCAAAAATCGATCATCATACACCTCTCGTATACTCCTTTCTCTCCTGTAGGTCACTACAAAAGGCAAAGAGGAAGAGATACTATAATGTAATGTACAGGTCATCATGAAAACATAGTTTCACAAAATAAATGGTTCAAACTGCCTTCTGGTAGTGTCTATGTTCAGTTCACAGCTATAAGCAGTCACTACACATGACAGAACACCAACTTATCTTCATTTACATTTCATTTGAAGAACTATTTGACAATTTTGTGTTTATTTTTTGCATTTAAAAATTACATTTTGGTGTCGGTCAGGTGCAAGCTACAACACAAAGACTGCTTTCAAAATAATAGTTTTACAGTATGGTTTGAATATTGTCTCAACACTAGCATGTTCGTCTTGAGAGAGTGTCTGATAAGTATAAATGATACATCCATTTCCAAAAAAGTGTTAAATTAATAACAGTTAAACAAAAAAAGGAGTTGGTTGATAACTTACTCTTTGACTCAAGGTCTTCTGAGGAAATATGGTCTCCCGAACAATCTGAAATGACATTTTAAATATGTTGATAAGACTATACACACATGATCTAAAGCAGCTGTGCTAAGAAGAATATTGTTATTAAGCATGTGGGGAAAATATCTTCTATTTTGCCACAAATGCAACAAAGTTAGGAAGAAAACAAGACAGGATGCATTGTGTAAAATGAGATCGATCAACTGCAGTTACTTAGAATTACCTAAACGTTACGGGTGAATATGATTTGACCAGTAGTACCTAGTTAAACACTGAACAAGCCCGATAACATCCAACCGACACAGTCACAAACCATTACAACATTTAACTGCAGCTCCATGCAGAACAGACAGCTAGCACAGCTCATGCTAGCTTCCATATATGCAGCAAACACCCGCACGTTTTATTTAAGCAAGTTAGCTTATCGTGACCGCCACATAAAAAACATAGATAAATATTTACGATGACGTATGGCTTCGTGCAGATAAACGCATCTTTTAAAACCCCCCAAATTATTTATTTTGACGCAAGAATAGAAATACAATCTCACCTCCTTCAATCGTTTAGTTAGCCTAGCATTTTCCAGTTGCTATATGGGCAACGGCGCTTATGTTGACGGATCACCCGTACGTCATCAAATCGCGACCCATAGACATGGCGTTTGTTTCTGTTTAGTTGTGCGAGAAAATAATGCACATACACAAAATTATGCAATTTTAGACAAATTTAGATCGTATTCTACCTGTGAAAGCTGTGCTGGTGAGTAATTTGGTGAATTCACTAACTTGTTTTTAGTAAAATGTGTAGCGGTGCATTAATGATGGACTTCGGAAGCTAGCTAAGAAGCTTGTTGTGTAGTTTCTGATCTATTTTGTGTCTTTTTTGTCTCACAGTGTGTGTTATGCGTTCATTATGAGTGGGGGTTTGGCACCAAGCAAAAGCACCGTGTATGTGTCGAACCTGCCATTCTCTCTTACCAATAATGACCTACACAAGGTATCTAAATCCTTACAACTCTTGATAATAGTGTGATAATATGCTAATGTTAAACTAAATTATTGAAACATATAACCTTGTGCCATTTCAGCTGTTCACTAAATATGGAAAAGTTGTAAAGTAAGTAATGGCTCTGTCATGATTTATTTTTTGAGGACTGTACTGTACATTCAAAAGTAATTTTAAAAAAGCACAACATAGCTCGCCGCGATCAGTTTAAATGAAGATCAGAAGATCTCTAAATATCGGCAATTAATAATGTAATTCAACTAATTTCACTCGTGTTCATCTCAGGGTTACAATTGTTAAGGATAAAGACACACGCCAAAGTAAAGGGGTGGCGTTTGTTCTTTTCCTGGACAGAGAATCAGCTCATAACTGTGCAAGAGCAGTGAACAACAAACAGGTGAGTCTGTGCAGTTTGTTTTTATAAATTGAATGTCATTAAGTATAAGCTGTGATCTTTTTGGCATTGATGTCATGTTAATGGATGCTAACCTATCAGAATGAAATGAATTTGTTTCCAAGTTGTTTGGCAGAACAGTGAAAGCCAGCATTGCTGTGGACAATGGGCGAGCAGCTGAGTTTATAAGGAGACGGAACTACACAGACAAGACTAAATGCTATGAATGTGGGGTCAGTGCATTTGAAAGTCAAATTTTGTCAAAGTAAATTACAGATAGAAAGGTTTTTCTCCCATTTATAAATGAAAACACAGACTATTTTATGCATTTGTAAATGAAATGTCTTAGGATACTGGACACCTGAGCTATGCATGCCCCAAAAACATGCTAGGAGAGAGGGAACCTCCAAAGAAAAAAGAAAAGAAAAAGAAGAAGCACAAGGATCAGCAGCCTGAGCATGTGTAAGTGTTTTATGGCAGATATTGTGAGATATTTTAGAATGGATTTTATCAAAGTATATCTACATCTTTTCCCTTTTAGTGAGGAAGATGAAGAAAGTGAAGAAGAGGGAGAAGACCCAGCTTTAGACAGTCTAAGCCAAGCCATAGCTTTTCAGGTAAGGCACAGAACTAGAAAACAAATAAAATCATAGTAATCGTGCGCATTCAACTGCAGTATACTGACTCAAGAAGAGAGGGGTAGAATAAATAAATTCATTATAAATTAAATGCTTTTTGAAGTTCAGGCTGAAGAAACTGTGAGTTTCTTCAGTCATTTATTGTGTTTTCCATCAGCCTGAAATTTGTCTTTTGTCCCTACAGCAAGCTCGTATTGAAGAAGAGGAGAAAAAACGGAAGAGGCAGGCAGTTGCCTCTCAAGAGGACGATGCTCATGGTTCAACATCCTCGGACTCGAAGAAGCCACGGATCAAAAAGAGTGCATACTTCAGTGACGAGGAGGAGCTCAGTGATTAAAGACACGCATGGACTTCAGCAATAAATTATTTGATAGGCTGAGTTTCGTGTTAGAGAGGGGCTGGTAAAATTTGCTCCCAGTATCACTCATAGACCAGTTTTTATTTGTAAGTCATTTATTTGTTTCTGAATACCTGTATATATTTGTTCTTGGGTTGAACAGATGTGTGGGATGTTTTATGTTGGTCAATAAACCAAATTCTTTTAACTACAAAAACACTTAATTATTTAACAGGGACAGTACACATGAACATTGCTGGAAATGCAGCTGTTAGTGAAGAGGGATTTTTCCTCATTGTCCCTAAACCGATGTTAGTTTATTAAAACAAGAACAGAACTGAAAGGGAAAATTACAAGATTATTGATCTTTTGTCAGCATGAAGAGTAATAAATATATATATATATATATTTTTTATTGTT
>OOFC01013931.1:0-18980 GCA_900323345.1 Pseudochromis fuscus
GCTCTATGCCAAACATAGACTCCTTTCATTTCTACCAAAGCTGCTAGGAGTAGCCCTTGTGATGAAAAAGTTATGAAAACTTACCTGAATTACATCGTGAAGACAAAAATAGCCATCTATCAACTCTCAGCTTAATGGAATATTTAAACAACTATCAGGCAAGACGCACGATATGGGATTGGTACCAAAGAGAGCCAACGCATATCCTTAAAAATTACAAAAAAAATGCAAGCAACCTGGAACAGTAAATATTTAACCACCAAGTATTTTTGTCTGTTTTCATTTTCCTATTTGCATAAAGCACAAAAACCTGACAAATGGAAACTAACTGCGTTTTCCTTTTTTGTCAAGCGTTTCAAAACAGGAACTGCAACAACTAAATATATGAAGTATCATTAGAAAGATAGAACACTTGTCCATAAAATAGTTTTGATATTTTACAGCAGTATAAAATCTCCTCCCATCTCCGTCGTTGGAAAAAACTTTTGAGCTGAAACTAGGGAGGAAGTCTCATTTACTGTATCAACAACACGTAGATCTGATTGATAAATTAGACATACAAAAAAAACTTTACTCTCGTTACTATCTGTGAATGTTTATCAAGTGTTGGCCGAATATTATGTTGAAATAATAAAAGGCGACTGATTACGGAGAGAAAGAACTGAAGCTAAGCGGCTCCATCGACTGTGTAAATGGACGAAGCGAGCGCGGCTTCAACTGTTGGTCTGTGGACTCCTTTTGAAGCCAGTAGTTTGGTATTTGACCGTCACCATGTTGGTTGTTTGGAGCCAGAAGTGACCATATTTGGATAAGAAGGGAGGAGTAAGGAGGCGGGTCTAACTTTTAAACCCGAGGACACTGTCCAATGTGGGTGAGACTTGACTTCAGCACAGGTCTCGGTGCACTCTCTCACCTTGTGCAACAACTGCAATTTTAATCACTTAGGTGCAATTTTGTGTGATTTACGACAATATTCACACTTAAAAGATTAAATATTAGTGGATCTTCCAGGTAATGTTATTTTATATTTTATTACCTTTTGTCAATGTACTATGACAATAAAGGCTTATTCTATTCTATTAGAGAAAAGACCAATTGACTAAACTAACCACGCCTCCAAATCTTCCTCTTCTTGAAGCTTAATATCTACTGACTGATTTATTTTCAGATGGACCACCAGATCTTTGAGACGAATAATTAACTTTAGCCAATGACATCACAAAATGTGCTGGCTGAGTATTTCCTGATTGAAAATTATGATGTGAAGTCAACTGGAACCAGTTTTTTGGAGCCAGCCTCCAGTGGCCATCAGAGGTATTGCACTTTTTTTGCACTGGCTTCATTTTTGAGCCCCCTTGCTTGGTCCACTTCTATACACAGTCTATGGTGGCAGCACAGACGCTTTATTTAATCTACAGTCGACTATTGCACTGTACTAATCCGGTATCATCATTCACACGTTGTGCACAGGAATAGTTATTCTCACCATCAAAGGAAACAAAACAGAAGAAGAAAATCACAGTACTATTACATGTGTGATTCAGACAACTGTCGACAGAAAAAAAAAAATGCCACGAGTTATTCTTCCATCAACATCCGGATGATCCAACAGGTGAGAAGTTAATTTTGGCAATACCAGTTCCCAAAGACGTCTGAACCACTTCAGGGATGAACATGATACTGGCGATGTAATTATATTTACAGGAAAAAAAGAAAAACAAGGGTGGTTTTAATTTGGCAATGTGATGCAAAATGTAAATATTAGTAGTGTTTTCTCTTGTGGTTTTGTTTATTATCGCATTTGAAAATGGAGGGGCTGCGTGTGAAGAAAGCAATTTCTGAGGGGTTGGACTCTGATCTTCATTTTTAATTGGTGAACAGCATTGGTAATAATAATAATAATAATAATAATAATATAACCAACAAGTTAACATAGCTGAAAATATTTAAAGTCAACAGAGAACATGTAGTCAGCTCTGTCTAGCCCTCACTCTGTGTGAGCAGCAACTTTATTTACATTCAACAGAGCTCCTGTGCTCTGATTAGGGGTACAGTTAACAAAAAACAAAAACAAAATCAAGACCCAGGAGAACCCAGAAGTACCTCACTGCACCCCAGCATTGCCCGATTATATATATTTCTATCATTGTAATTAGTTACCCTTTGCAGATGAGTCCAGAGCCTGCAGCCTGGCCTCGGGCCCTCATGCTGTAGTGTGGTTTTTAGCATGCACGGGGTTAAATAAGAACAGGAGAGAGCAGCCCTTTGTCCGTGGAAAGCTGAGGCTGCCCCCAGAGAAGGCCCTGTTACCCACCTCAACACACACGAGCACTGGTGACAATGTAGTGTAAAGAAAGACAAAATGTGAGGGCCAGAAGAAGAAGAGCAAGAGGAGGAGGAGGAGGAGAAGTGGAGGGAGTGTTGTATCTGAATGTGTTTCGTGTGTGATTGTGCAGGGAGAGAAATTCATAGAAAACAACTGAGGATGTGAGTGAACAGAGGGGGCAGAACATGTATAGTGTTGTTGAAGTATGACGCAGCTGTGTGTGTGTGTGTGTGTGTATGTGTGTGTGTGTGTTGCGTATGTATGTGTGTGGGGCTGCAGGTGTCTTGCTTGCTCTCTTCTCTCTCGTTGCGTTTCTTCTTCACACCAGGTTGTACTCTTTGAGGTTGAGCTGCAGGATGGTGTCTTTGACGGCCGCAAAGACGAAGCGGATGTTCTCCGTGTCGGTGGCGCACGTGAAATGGGAGTAGATTATCTTGTCACTGTCTGGGTTCAAGTCCACAAACATCTTCAAGATGAACTCCCGACCTGCCTGGGGGTCCCGCTGTGGACCTGGAGGGGAAAAAGGACAGAGCCTGTTATAGAGACTACGCACCACTGAGGAGCATTCAAGCTATTTTCCAGCGAGTTTCATCCTGTTTACACTTGGTTTTAAGATAAGTCTCGGGCAGTCGGCTCACAAGTGCACAGCCGAGACGCACCTGTGTTTACACCTGTAGTTAACATGCGTCTAGAAAAATCATCCTGCTGTCCACTTGGTGTTCCGATGTCACCACGGCAACAGCAGGACGCGTTTTTACAATGTCACCTTCAAGCACTTCTAAGGGTTATTTTCAAAACCTTCCAGGATCTTGTTGCCGGGGGAGATGACAGAGCAGGGCAGCAGGTGGAGCTGTCTTCATTCAAAGCTCTCTGACTGATTTTATTTCCCCTTGTAATCAGGAAGCTTTTCAGTTTCACAATTTTTGTGAAAGACCAGGAAGAGTTTCTACTTTAAAGCACTTTATGTAAAATTCAAGCACTTTTCAGACCTCGAAAACAAAATTAAAATTCAAACACTTTCAAGGATTTTTCAAGCTCTTGTACAAACCGTGTGCATCACTCGCCACAGGAGCGCCAGATTTTCTAAACAGAACAATTGGCTAAAGAACAAGAGAAGACAAAATGATTGAAGAACTATTTTACATTTACGGGCTGTTTACAGTGTTTCAGGTGAGAGGACAAAGTCGTTCACAAGTTGCAAATGAGCGAGACAAAGAAAAGTAAATGCAAGAAAAGCTGAGACTTTCAGACCTGCATTGAGGATGTATTTTCTGTTGTGTCCTTGTCGGGGACACTACTAGTACACTGCACTACTCAACTGCCTTTTCAGTCAGTTTGTGGAGTAATAAAACTCGACCCTCATGGAGACGTCTGTGTTGTAACAGTCGTGTACGACACCGTGATCCGGGATCATGCAGAATAAACTGGGAGAGAAGTCTCTCCCAATAGGGCCAGTAATGGGAACGAGGTCCAGATGTGGAGATGAATGAAGTTTATTGAATTTTACTTTAATATAATTTATTTTAATTAGCATTTTGTGCTCATGTATGAAAGGTTCTACACAAATAAAACTGATCATTATTATCATCATTGCAAACTAAAAGTGGTTACATGCGTCCTAGACCACCTCTACATGTGCTTTGAGTGATCGAACCTTAATGCATTTCGCTGATCATTCACAGTAGTACACTTGTGATCCGATCACCCGAGACACATTTTAAAACCAAGTGTAAACAGGGTCATTAATGAACCAGGCAAAAACCTAAGCTGTGTTCACTCAAAAGAATATTTTTTACTTTCTTTCATCAGTGGACATGAATTTTGAAAAGTTTTAACTTCGTGAAAAATTCCTGTCATGTGGTACGGCAAGAAAGACGCAGCGTAAAACTCATCTGATATAACATGGCTCCTATAGTCCTGTTTCAACATATACACCTCTTATTAATATAGGTGGTGTTAATTTACAGCAGTGATTCTCAAAAACTCCTCTAATAATTAAACAGAAAACACTTTCTACTTAACATACATGTATAAAACGGTGGGATGAGTGAGCATCACTTGGGCTGGATCTCAGTTTGTGTTGTAATACAGCATTACATCCATAAGGTGTCACTCTATAATAACAAATACACTTCAAAACCAGGGTTCTTCAATAAAGTACCAAAACTAAAAAGGAGAAATAAACTGTTGATACTGCACTAGTGGGATAGAGCCACTTGATTTTGGGGATTATCTGACTATATATATATTTAATTAATATTTCTAATAAAATAAACGGGGACAAAAAAATGAATAAATTACCATCAAACTCTGGGAAGTAGTCAACCAGGTGAGAGTACATGATCTTCTCCTCCAACAGGTCCTTCTTGTTGAGGAACAGGATGACGGAGGAGTTTTGAAACCAGGGATATGTGATGATGGTCCTGAACAGAGCTTTACTTTCCTCCATACGATTCTAACAAGAAAAACACACAACATCTCAGGAGGTTATGATGTTTTCAGACATGACACTTTTCAAATATAATCAAACTCACTCAACACTGAATGCAGTTATTAAATACAGGTTTTCCTATTTCTGGCCTTATTTGTTTTTTTTATTTATTTATTTATTTATTAGCTAACCCTGTAATAACACTGTACTTTTATAGGTGCACTCACATGCTGTGTAGACAAAGCATGAAGCTAACGTGACGTCACCCGTTGGTTTGTGAACTCACATTTAAGTCAGGAGTTTTGAATGTCACCATGTTGGTTGTTTGGAGCCAGTTGTGACCATATTTGGATATGAATGAATGAAACAATGAACTCAAGCTGTAGGATCATCAAAGACTGTACAGAGAAAGGACAATGCTAACGTGATGTCACTTGTTGGTTTGTGGACTCACTTTGAAGCCAGGAGTTTGGTATCTGAATGTAGCAAACCAATCAGTACTGTCGATGTACAACACACCCCTACTGATGTACCATTGTGTGTACTCATGTAGGAATGGGTCTGAAAGTACTGAATGTTCATTTATATATAAACTGCCATCTGAGTGTAAATAAAAACTCTCATCCACTTTATGAGCCATGCAGTTTATAGTTATAATTTTACAGCTTGTTTTATAAGGCTTAATGGATGAAATGCTTTTAATTTTGTCAGTAGTTTCAAGTTTGTTGAGGAAAACTTTGAACTGATGAGACTAAAACCAATTTAAAAATTTGAAGCTTTTGATAAACAGCTGTCACGAAATGTATTAAACTTTCTTTATCAGAAAATAAAATAAAGTGAAGTACACTGTGAGTCACAGACTATTAAAACAAAGTAGATTTTATTCAGAATGGACAAAGCTAACGTGACATCACCTCTTGGTTTGAAGAAAGGAATTTGGCATTTCAATGTTACTCTGTTGATTGTTTGGAGCCAGAAATTACCATATTTGGATATCAACTGAAGTCAATAGGAGCTAGTTTTATGGAGTCAGCCTCCAGTGGCCGTAAGGATTAGTGCACCTTTTTGCACTTCCACATTGACCTGACTTTTGAAACCCGATTGCTACAGTCTATAGATGGGATCCCGTCATCTAATCTTTTACATCTTTAATCATTTCCATAATGTTGCTAACAAACAGACAAGCAAATCAAACACCAGTAAAACCCAACCTCCTTGGCAGGGGTGAAACAGCACATGTAACCAACTGACCTGTATAGAAAATGGAAATCAAGGTTGCATTTTTGCATGTTTTTGTGTCCTTGTGTTTGACAATGAGACTAATCACTTCTATGGTTCAAAATTTGCAAAATGTTGATTCTGATGGTTCATTTTTAGTTTTTACTAAGAGCATAAGTTTGCAGGAAAAGTCTTTTATTACGTGCTTTTTGTGATACAAAATAAAATACAAGAACAAAATATTAACCTGTTAACAGTGCTTGACTGTATCTAGATGCGATTGTGTTGTACTGAAGTAATGGAGGAAAAAAAAACAAGAAACAATCACAAAAAACACATGAGCTCCAGACACATTTTACTCCACCAAACAAACTGTAGCAAACAACTGAAGTTAAAAATGTACTCATCTGAACTAATTAAGACTGAAAGCTGCTATCAAATGTCTCCTTCCTCCCACAGTTCATTCATAACGAGTCATATTAGGATCCTGGCCAGACTTAACTCGATGAAATCAACATTGTTTGCAAACAGTCCCGTCATGTTCTGGCTGGTCTGAGGGGTCAGAGTCTGGGTCTGAGAGCCTGTCACCACAGCAGGATAATCTCTGTGGAACCTAAATTCTCCTTGAGTTTGTCACAGCCTGTAGGAAACAGTTTAATAACAACATCAAGATTCTCAGCTGTGGCCTGCCACCTGTTACCATGTGCACATTACGAGCAGAGAGGGCAAATAACTGGCATCCATCATCGTTTGGACAGAAAAGAACCAGAATATGTCTTCAGAGAGGCTGCACACCTGAGCAGATGTAATGTATGTGTGTGTGCAGTTAAACAGAACATTTCTACGTGGACTCTGGTTAACTCCGTGACCATGAAGCTGCACTGATGCACGGCAGACGTAGCGAGCAGAGCAGGCAGCTGGGTCTGGTTTATGAAGCCCGGTCGTCATATGACCAGGTCAGAGAAAGGGTTTGTTGTCAGAGGAGCAGAGAGCATGCAGGGGCTGATCACATTAGGTTTATTAGCGATAATTCTATCTGTACAGTTGGAGGAGCCAAAGTCGAAAGCAGGAGCCCAGTGACATCGACCCTTCTGACCTGAACTATTTTTTCCAATCCAAAAACTGTGGACACAACATGTTCAGGTTCATTTAAATGTAGTTTTCATTTTCACTGTGTGACTGCTGCTGTCAGATGAAGTTAGAAACCAGCTGGTCATGTCTGTTATTTAGTTTTGAACAGGTTAGTGTACAACTGCTGCTGAAAAAGGGTTGATTATGACCAGTGAGAGTGAACCAAAAATAACAGATTAAAGCTACAGCCTGTCGAACTAAAACAATGAGCTGAACGGTGCTGACACTGTTTGTATAGCTGCAGAGTTTTGGTGCATTTCAACTACATAGTACCAGCTCCACTCTATTCAGTTTGTTTTAGTTTAGTTTAGTTAGGAAAGGCCGACCAGGTACTAGCAGGAACTAAAATGTGATTGGTCGGAACTGTCATTGCATCATCACTCCACGCCATGCAAACATTTGTACCCACAAGCAGTCTGTACAGTGCTGGTCAGAAGTCATTTTTCTGCAATGTAGGAAAAAACACTGAAAAGATCCAAAGTACAAAAACAGGCTTTACTCCAATGTTAAAATTACATTTAAAATAATGTAAATGTTATTTTACATTAAGTTATAGTTCGCCAAACTGATTCACCCGTGAACAAAATAGATTTAAATCCGTGGCTAACTACGACAGTGACATCAGAGCCAGCAGCAGATTTTCAAAACGAGCTGCTGAGATCAGGATCCTGACCTCACATCTCTGAAAATGTCGGAGGTAATGTAAAAATTGTGTAAATGTATCGGCGGCACGGAGCTTGCTAGCTTGTAAAAAGCTAACGAGCTTCATGCCACCGATACTGAGCCAGTGTTTAAGCCGCAGGGTTCAAAGCGTCGGAAAAAAGTAGCGGCTTATAGTCCAGAAAATACGGTATTCCTATTCTTGAAGCCTAATAACTACTTAACGATTAAGTTATTTTCAGATGGACAACAGATCACTAATGAGAATTAACTTCAGCTAATGATATCAGATTGACTTGTGGGATTGAGTTTTGGAGTTTTTTGGAGCCAGCATCTAGTGGCCATCAGGAGTACTGGCACCAGTTGCTTCATCCATTTCTATACACAGTGTCTGTTTAAGCAGCTTAATTTAAAATTCATGTTCAAAATTCAAGCAAATTAACTTCCATACAATACAGAGTGAGAACCTGTAAATATCTTGTATCAACATGTCAGAATACAACTACTCCTGAAGCCTCAGTACGACTGCAGAGTGCCACCATGTTGTGTAAGCAGTCAACTGCTCATGTTTGGGGCTCACCTCGTTGTCTGACTCCACCAGGACCTGGTCGTACTCGCTGAGCGCCACCAGGAACATGATGGAGGTGACGTTTTCAAAGCAGTGGATCCACTTCCTCCTCTCTGACCTCTGACCCCCAACATCCACCATCCTGAGCAGAACACGATGGGATGAGAGGGAGGAAAAGCCGAGAGAATCACATAGAAGAGAAGAAATTACAATTAGCTTTTTAATCGTCAATGTGAAAAGATAAAAGAAGCTTGTGTTTCAATCATCACCTCAAAGATGTAACTTATGTTAAATCTTTGGAAGTAATTCGGGTGTTGCACAAAGTCTGAATGTACCCAATCAAAGACGCTGATTTAATTACATGTATTACATTTACTGCCAATTATTTAAAAATCTATAACAGGGCAACCACAGGGGGAAACCGTGAAGTGATTCAGTCAAGGACAAGCCAAGGATCTGGGTCACTTCAGGACAGGAATGTGATTTTTCATCAGCGCAAAGAGGCATTCAACTTGAAAATGTCATCTAAATTTGTCATTTTCATTACACTGCGCTTTTGTATGTGAGGGTCACCAGTCAGTATATTTCAAGGACAGTGTGGTTCTAGAGAATATCCAAACTTCAACATATTCACCAGTGAGTTTTGCCTAGTTCAAGCCAAAACAGCCCATTTGCACTTTGAATATAAATGAAGAACATGAAATGAAGAAATATGAAGCGAGAACCTGCAGCAGTGAGGAAGTATACATGCAGGAGCTGTACAGAGAGTCTCAAAAAGTGTCTCCAAGTAGCTCAATGTGAAGATATAAGAGAAATAATAGAGAGCTTGGAGGGGAATAAGAAGAAGAACAAAAGGAGGAGGATCAGACTTATAAAAATAATTGGGAAATCAGGAAGAAACAGTAAATATTGTGGGAAGATAGAAATAAAAACTGCAAGGCTGATTTCTATTGTGGGTTGTAATTCTGGTGAAGGAGACCATGGACCAAGGACGAAGTTAACATGAAGTCACTGGTGTGTGGACTCGCAGTTTGAAGCCAAGACCTGTCAATTTCATCATTTAATCAACAGCAGCATCTCCCACTGGACAGAGGTTTTGTACTTGGTGATCCCTGAAGTAGATCAACTTCAATTCTTTCTTCCCAGTCCAAGACTTGGGTGAGAACATAGGCTGTACACAGAATTAATGAAGCGAACGTGATGTCACCCGTTGGTTTGAGGCGTTTTGAAACCAGGAGTTTGGTATTTGAATGGCGACATTTTGGTTGTTTGGAACCAAAAATGACCATATTTGATATGAAGGGAGGAGTGAGGTTGGGTCTGGTCTCATAAACCTGAAGATACTGTCCAATGTGGATGAGGTTTGAGTTCAAGTCTAGTCTCATTGGAGACCACGCCTGTCCATCAAACTAACCATGCCCCTAAGTCTTCCTCATTTTGAAGCCTAATATCTACTTATTGGTGAAATCATTTTTAAAAGAGCCACCTGATCACTGATGAGAATAATTAACTTTAGCTAATGAGATCAGAATGACTTGTGAAAAAAATGTGTTGAATATTTCATGATTGAAAATAGCAAATTTTGAATGGAAGTAAATTGGAGCCAGCATCTAGTGGCCATCAAAAGTATTGCACTTTTTTTGCATTGGCCTAATTTTTAAGCCCGTTTCTTCGTCCATTTCTATAAACGGTCTATCATTTTTATAGATTTTCTCTTCAAATTATTTAAAGGAACTATTGCTGCTAATTAAAAATGAAAGAAGTGTGAAAAATCATCTGTAAGTTTTTATCTAAACCTCCAGAGAGAGAGAGAAAAAAAAAAGCACATTCAGACAAAATGAAACCAAGTGTAACACAACTGTTTCCACAGGAAATTTCAGTCAATACTCAACATGATTTGCCATCCACACAGTAAAACTTTGATCAGACAAAGGTGAACTCAGTGAGTCTGCCAGGAGAAGAAGGGGCTGCATTGATAAATGGAGATGTCCAGAAGTCAGCCTAAAATAAAACTCCTTCACATCAGACGACCTCCTTTATTTTTTTTCCTCTAGCAAGGATGAGTGACCTACTTAGTTCCATAAGCTCTCCTATGCTGGATAAACCAAGTGAAATGACATTTTCTGTGGCTTCAAAAGCCAATTAAAAGAGAAGGAAGCAAGCCTAATGGAGATGTTCGTCTATGAAAGGCTTCCTTGTTGCAGCTCCGGCCGCAGAGACTGCGAGCAGAAGCAGCATAGTCCCACATGTGATTGTTGCTATCCGCATATTCAGCCGGGGAACTTCTCATCCTGCATCGAGGGTGCTCCATGTTTAATTACAGCAATGTGACAACTAATCACTAAATTAAAACACCTCAATTATCACGCTCTTCTTTCCATTTAAACCGGGCACCTCACATTCATTGCCACTTCATATTATCTTTTCACTCTCACAGCACAAAACTGATGTCACTGAGAGCATGCAGTGATTCACCATCTGCAGCACAGCCAAGCAGAGCTGAGCCTATCGGCTAGCTGCAGCAGGGCTGCTGGGAACCTCTTCAACACAGCCTCATTGCAAGCAGAGTTATTTCTAGCCTTGCCAAGCGTAGGAGGGGGCTGACATGATGGCTTCCTATCGATTTGCACTCTTCTGTAATCGCTCTTGTTCCCTGGGTCCATCTCTATCTCCTCATCTTTTTACAAGAGAAGCAGGAAGGAAAAGTGTGCATTGGTGGCTGGTCCAGAGACTGTCCCTGTGCCAGGTCCTGCTGGCTGCACCTCTGGACTACACACATCAACTGGGATGAATTATTATGTAAAAAAAAGAAAAAAGAAAGAAACTGCAGCCTTGATAAGCCTTTCTAATCATGCAAATATTTTACAATGACTGATTCTAGCCTTGGTTTTATTATAACAAATTAAACTACAGAAAAATAATAATATAGATCTATTAATTATATAAATGATCAATTGTTTCAAGATGACCAAGTGATTAGTACACAAATCACATACTCATCACTCAGGTACCTGGTTTAACTCTGGGCCACCCAAATCCTGCTTCACATTTTCTGCCTCTTATTTAAATAAATTAAGTGTTGAATTTTTCTAAATGATCATTTTGACAGTAGTTACAATCCAGAACTCAAGTCTACTCCATAGACTGGATGTAGAATGGACAGAACTGACCTGCTGGTTTGTGGATTTACATTTTGAAGACAGGAGTTTGGCATTTGAACATTGTCATTTTGCTTGTTTGGAGCCAGAAGGGACCATATTTGGATATGAAGGGAGAAGAGGCGGGCCTGACCCATGAACCTGAGGACACTGTCTGATGTGTACGAGACTCAACTTCAGATCTCGTGTCAATGGGGACCAGACGTGTCAATCAAACTAACCACGCCCCTAAATCAATGTCTTTTTGAAGTTTGCAGTTGGAGGTATTACACCGTTTAGCACTTCTGCATTGGCTTCATTTTTTAGACCTGGTTACTTTGTCTATTTCTACATAAAATCTGATCTATTCTCACATCATACAAAGCAGCAACATGTTCTGGTACTGCACAAGTATCCCCAAAATGTTTGTTTTCAAAAAAATATTTTTATCCTTAAGATCTTAATAAATCAACATTTTTAAACACAGCCTGTCTATGAAAGGAAGACTTGATGAAGACTTTACTGTCACACTGCATCAGAACGTTTTAAACTTCCTATTTCTGTATTGTCACATTAAAGGATTTGACAGGTGAAACATGAGTGATTTGTATTGTGAAGAAGCCACAAGAAACAGTATTATTGCCATATATATTAGCCGGTCGTGTTTGTTCCTTAAACTCATCTATAAAACGATGCAGTGGTATGTTTCCCTCATTTGTTTTTCAGCAGATTAAAGGAGCCGGAGAGGCTACAGTGAGCAGTGAGGTGAAGAACTGCAGATGACAGCGTGGTAACCAACGCCTGCTGCTGTATCCTGTTCTGTGGAAAACCAACTGCGCCTTGTGTAGCAGGAAATTCAACATGGTGATGGTTTGATGGAAAAAAAAACAACAAAAAACGCAATTACTGACTTGAGACTGAATTCTTTATCAAAACAGTCCGAGACTGTTTGACTGCACTGTAAACAGACACTCCAGTTCTCTTCTGTCATGTTTCTGACAAAGTAGCAGCTCAGGGAGTGTTTGCTGTATTATTAAACTGCACTTGCTGTTACCATGGTAACCACAGGTGTTACCAAAAGAACCAGGACTGAAATCTTAAACTTGAAATCATCACTTATGAAAATAATAATAGATTATCTTTTTGTCAATCAACATATCAGTTTATGTATTGATTATTTTGGCTTCAATAGGATCTAATGTAGCACTTCCTGGTGAATGTACTGTAAATACAGGGTATGGTCAGACATTGGGTTTATACAAATGGGGACATATACATGTTGTTAAGCATGTTGACACAGACTTCAGAAGGAATGGGGGACACACTTGGGGTTAGTCGATGTAGTGTAGGGTCTTCTTCTACCTGAAAATGATGCTTTGCAAGTCGAAAGGGTATTCTATGATCCCAGTGGTTGGGATTCGAACCCTAAGCACGTCCTGTTGGGTTGGTAGATAGGACGATTCAGCAATACGATCCAGATCACTTAGATAGCTAGAGACAGGAAGGACAACAAAAGACAGAGAGAGACAGAAAGAGACAGAGAGAGAGGGAGGAAAGAGAAAGTGAAGCATAACAGCCGATAAAGCAAAACCCCCTCCAAAAGCAAAGTGCATCAGTCCAGATGTAACCAAAGAAGACCATTCCCAAGAGTTATGAGGGGATTACGTGACATTTCAAACCACCACTCCCCAAATGCTCTCTTAGAAATTCAGCGTCATCCTTGATGGCAGCTCCCAAGGACATAACAATCCTCACTTTTAGCTTTTGTCAAAGTACTCGCTAGGAAGATTTAAGGGAATGGAGTCTTCTTAATTTGACTCCCAACAGGATGATTTAAAACTCAAGAGAAGCTGAGCCGCCTCTGTGGCTCATCTCGACAGGAGGGTTGGGGGCTACTGTTGTCGAGTCTTTGAGAGCGTACCATCAGGGACGTGTTAAAGTGCTGAGCCCTGCTGTGCAGCACAGGGTAGATGGAGATAGCGGCATCGACGGTTTTCCAACAAGTCGACCAACATCATCGCTGGCAGCACTTGACACCAGTACCTGAAGATAATATTCTCCAGGTCAAATGGGTACTCAATGATGCCGGTGGTGGGCACTCGAACCCGCAGCACGTCCTGCTGAGTGGGCACGTACCCTGGTGATGCTATTCGTTCTAAACCGTTAAGGTAACTGCGAAGGGGGGAGGGAACATATGACAGAGACGCAACATGTAGACAAAGCAACTGTCTCAAGAGTACCAAGGACATACAAGCAGGTGCTTCCTGTCAAAATCAAATACAATGAAATACATACACTGATAAATCCTGCAGTAGCAGATATACAAATAATAATTGAACACATTATAACATATCGATGCTTTAGCTTTCATTCCCTCCAAATGCTTAACTTTATAAGAAGCCATATTAGTCTGAAATGGATTAATGCCGGTTGGAATTAGCCCTGATATTATTAGCAGTCGTTTATAAACCTGCCAAGATTCTCTTTTCCCTGTCTCTCCCCATCTGTCTGAAGCCTCCTCCACTTCCTCCAGTCTAGTGTATTTTAACACCGGCAAAAAAGGTTGAAGACTGCTTCACCACTCTTACACGTAAAGCAAAAAAATCTGTCATTTTAATGGATCAACAGATCGCACACGTACTATTTGGTTGAGTCGGAGAGCTGGTACTCTCTTCTGCGATCGTATGCCTCCTGGATGCCAGGGTCGGCCCACAGCATCTTTATGGCACCGATGTACGGCTGATCGAACGATGAAACCTTCTCCACATCCACCTCGCGCACCACCAGGGCATTATTCTGAGACAACAGGAAACAATTGAAACATTCACATTGAGGAATGAAAGTCAAAGGAAGGGACTTTAAATAACCATCTATCCAAATCTTAATGTGCTTCTCAAAAGTCCAAATTAATGTGTTACAGTGTTAAAATTGTAGCCCATTTTTTCTGTAACACTATAATTATACTAATTAACCCAGTATTTATACTCCATGTACTACATAAACTGGATATGCCAGTATAGAAGCAGGATGGATTATGTATTCATGACTTACTGTCATGTAAAAGTTTAAAACTCTGTGTGGGCGTAGTTTCATCCCATCTGATCAACAGCGACTTACCAACTGACATCAGATTTTAGAATCAATAAATGTTGGTTGATGCCCAGAAGTATGTGACATCACCTTCCCCTAAAATTAGCCCCGCCCACCCTGAATAAGTCAGTAGAGCACAGCAAAAAACTGAAATATTCATCAAAACTATTCTGACTCTGGCAGAAAAAAAGCACAAACTGAGCACGTGAGTTTACTCTACATGGAGTCATATTTAATTTTCTTCGTATGTATCTTCAACCGGCCAGAAAAAGTATGTACTGTATTATCCGGACTATAAGCCGCTACTCTTTTCCGACGCTTTGAACCCTGTGGCTTAAACACTGGTGTGGCTCAGTATCAGCGGCACGAAGCTCGTTAGCTTTTTACAAGCTAGCAAGCTCCGTGCCGCCGATACATTTAGCCTCGTCACATCAGACCCGGTCAGAGTGGACCACGTGAAACTGTTTGAATAAATTCAATAGCGGTATAGATAGGTGCGCTCAATAGTCCAGAAAATACAGTATATGTGGACATCCACTTCAACACCACACCACAGTAGGATAGGTTCCCTTTAGACAGTACACACCTTGTTCTGTTCGTACTTGAAGGGGATCTTGAGGGTCTCGGTTGCCCGGATCATGGCCTGCATCGAGGTGAAGATGTTCTGGTAGACCAGTTTGGTGAAGCCCTTCTTATCCTCATCTGTGTATCCCGACCCATGGATTATTCTCATCTGCTTGATGAAAGTGCTCTTGCCGCTCTCTCCAGTACCTGAGAGACAAAACACTGAAAGTTAGCTGAGATCGACACAGGGGTCGTAAACAGCGATGCAAAATAGTTGGCGTGTTGACCGTGGTTGCTGTGTCCCAGGAACAAAACAGAAAGTGACACTAGCTTGCTTACAAATACAAAACCACTTAAATGAGATGCAGCTGTAGTTCTACTGTGCACATAAATCAAACATGTATGAAAACCAAAACAAGCCATGTACTCTGCATTTTTGTCTCAAGGATACAATAAATAAAACACAGTGAAAGTATCACGTAAATAGAAAGCACTCAGAGAGCGCAAACCTCCATTTAGGCATCATCCAGCTGTAGTAATGCTGTCAACCAAATACTGTCGCCCTCTTGTGGTAAAATCGTAACACTGTTAAAACTTTCACAGATCACAAGAGAAAGAGATTATTTAGGATTTTGTTCCTGAATCACATTTTCTAATTCTGCTCAAAGAATCATTTTTTTCATGGGTAATATGCTACCCTCTACCTTACAGGCACCAAAAAATGCAGGGTTGTTTTTACCCAAATTTGGGCCAATATTGGACAAACTGCATACTCAATAAAAAAAAACAAAAAACACAACAATAAAATGTTCATCAAAAACAGCATGTTGAGCAAAATCATCTCATCTTACTTGCTTAAGTTAGTCCAGCGTGTAGTTGGTCCCATATTTACCCAGTTCTGGGTAAAAGCAACCCAGCATTTTTTAGTGTGTACCCTACTGATTTGAAAAATATAAATGTAAAAATTGAGATCTTCTCAGTAATTTTACTATCAGTCAGCCAAGCAAACAAAAACACAAACATTTCCTTGGTGGAGGTAACTATACTGCACGTTATTTCATATTATTGTAGTCAACAGGTGTATTTCTGCTTCACAAACTAATCAGTGAAATAGAAATTTAAAAAACCACCTGTGGGTGCCAGGTTGTTCTCAACCAGCCAAAGAAGCATGGCAGTGACTAGCTCAAAAGTTTTTACATAACTCATATTTCTGTGGTAATAAATTGGTGTCTCTGCAACAGGCTGACCTCGTCTGTCCACCTACACCCTGGTGCTGATACACAAGGCTGTGAAGAAATCCGCACCATCGTGCCCCGAGGCAACGATCCAGACCTCAATGCCAAGCCACACTCTTGTCTTACCATTATAGGCAGCGTGTAACTCTGCTGATCAGGAAATATGAGAGTTACATAACTCAGAAACTCTAGAAAACAATTCAAACAAACAGCCTAAAATATATGGACAGATGTTTTTGGGCTTAATTATGGTCTGGCCATTGTTTCTTGTCATCTCAGTTATAGTGTCCCGAGATGTGCAACGTAACAATGCAATGTAATGATTGTTTTGGCAGCGGTTATGGTGGAGGCCAGACCGACCACATGAGGGCTGCATGGCTCACCTCATCTCAACAAAGAGCCGGGTGCATCGAGTTCACAGTTTTGTATCAGTCATCCTGCATATGCACACATGCATAAACACACAGAAAGACCGAGTCATAGAGAAGAAAACTGGCTTGTGCATGCAGAGAAAGAGCTCCACATAACTCCACAGTCTCCACGAGATGTCCACAGCAGCTTCTGTCTCTTTATATGGACATTTTCTGGGAGTAAACTACCTCTCTACGTATAGGAGACACCAAAATCAGGATGAAAGAGTTTTTCTAAACACCAACCACAGGGGAGCATTCAAAAGATAAGGCAGGTAGCAACCTAACCCAAAGTCAACCTCTAGTTTTACCATGCACCTCCCTCTCCAGAGCTATCCTCTCTTCCACCCCCATTCCACCTCCTATTTTCTTCCTCTACAACCCTGCTCGAGCTCATCCACCACTCATCTCTCCAGCTCACTTCTCCCAACACTCAGGTCTGAGTCACTGCAGTTTCAGCTACACATATTCTCTCTGGTCGCTGCCTATCACTTCTCTTTTTTGCTGTATTTATCTCAACTAGAGCTGCAGCTGATAATGATCTTCATTATTGAATTAATGTACAGATGGCATTTTCCTTTAATCAAAGAAGTCTCTTGATTATAAAACTTGAAAATAAACGGTCAGCTGATATGCACAAGGCTGGGGGATACAAATTTTGAGAACAGCGATGCCATATTGCCGGCTTTTATTTTGTCTTTTTTACATTTGAAGTAGTTTCTATGTCAATTACTTAGTCTCAGATGTTGCACAGGTATCTATGCGTAATACAAGGTAGAACAGTATACATTCGCTTGACTCAACTGTGCACTCGCAGGTCTGTGAGGGGAGTGTCTGCAACTCCCCGCAACAAAGAAAAGGATTGTTTGAATTTATTCTAATGAATTCTGGACCATTTGAAATTAGTTTGAACTTGATTTTTTGGGTAAAACTGACAGCCCTAATATGTAGGAACAATACACTGTGCTAGTTAGGGCTGTCACTTTTTAGTCAATATTCAAATATTTGTTCGAACATGGGGTGAAAAGTTCATATTTTAACTGTAATGACCTGTTCAAATCGTAGTCTGCAGTCTGTGTATAAGCACATGAGACCATTTGAAGTAGTTTCTGTGGCGTTTATTTAGTCTCAAAAGTCACAAAAGCACCTATGTGTGATACAAGAGTGTACAACGGTAATCACAAGCAAGCAGAAGCATCGCAGCGAGGGCGCATTTCCAGTCCACAATAAAGCCCTATCTGAACTTTGTCGTCTGTATGTCTACTGCCATGAAAGTTATCTTGTTTGTGGTCCTTGGTGTGCAGGATATCTACTGCAATTTTATTTCCCAAATAATAGATAGACGGTAGAGTGAATAAATAAATTTATACATAAGGCTGAATACTGAAAAATATTCATATTCCACAAATCTATTTAACACTTGGTGAAAATATTGACCAAATAAATTCAGACTTCATGGGTCATAAGAACATTTTCTTTACGACAGCACAAAGTTCACACCAATGACCTTGGCGTGCACCACATGGTCATCTACTGATTCTGGAAAATATAAACTTGCAAAAGCAAAAAAAAAAAACAAGAAACAACACACGAGAAAACACTTGTGACACAACTACTGTGAACTAACAGCCACACTGTGGAAGCAGCTCTGTAGTGGCTGATTAGATAATGGAAAGTGCTTTGTGTTACAAAGTACAGCTGGTATTCCCGAAGCACAGGAGCTGAAATGTCTTCCAAGGATGACGAGAGACGAGTTTGACTGTCGCTGACTGAAGAGCACAGTCGAGTGTATACAGTGAAGGAGTGCCCCTGAGCGCCGCCTGCCCTCCAACCAGACAGGATCTTTCACTGTGGAAAGCAGGTCAGGCAACATTGGAGTTTCCCCTTCAGACAGAGTACGTCTTTGAGAGAGGGACATAAATAGCGATTGTCAAGACACAGCACTGGAGAGTTCACTTTCTCATTGACTAGAGAGCTGAACAGAAGGGAGGGGGTGTTGCTGGGGTTGTGAGGGACAGGGTGAGGAAGAAAGAAAAACACTGAGTGTACATTTTCTCAAGCGGCGGAGCTGAGTTTAAAACTGACAAGCAGAGAAATAAAGGGTGTGGACGTGGGGATAGATACAACCGCACTGTTGGTTAAGCAAGAGAGAGTGTGTATTCATGTGTATTTCAATTTTCCAAATGCAGACAAACCAGAGGAGAGGGTGG
>OOFC01013932.1:0-14988 GCA_900323345.1 Pseudochromis fuscus
AAGTGAAGTCTGATTTCAATGTGAAAGTGAGCTTTGCATATAATCAAGCTCAGAGGGGACCACGAATTGGACACAGTCTAATGGTTGAGACATCCATGCTGATGATGTCCCCGCTCTGCACTTTCCTGCTTTTAGCTACATGTATTCCATATATTACACATGACTGGGTGCTGAGATAATAAGGTTTCAGTCCAGTGCCACTGAGACAGATACGTACATGCTCCTGTGACTAATGTAAATCTGCTACCACAGAACGGACTAAAGGTTTCGAGAAGTAGACGAACCAGTGGAAATGTAACACTGGGACCATGTGAAGCTTACTGGGGTTTTCAGCTACATTGTAATCCTGTTTGAACTTGGACTCAAGCCACTATTCTCAGACAAGGTCTCGGTCTGGGACTGTGTTTGGATGCTGCAGCAGGTCAAGCTTGCAAGAAGATAGAGAGATGAAGTCAAACTTGTAAACAAAAGGAAAAAAAAGTAAGACTTTCCTGGACCTCGCACTCCTCTATTGTGAATAGACTCTAGTTTTTAGGATTTATTTGGGTGACTGAGGATGGAGGTTGCACAGAGGTGGAGTTGAGAAGAGGGTTTGGAAGTCCCCTGGCATCACGCTGCTGGGTGAGGAGGTTAGCAGGTTGGTACATGACATATATCCTGCAGACAAAACCTATTTCTGTCTGGGCACCGGCTTGGAAGCTCTTTGGACGGGCAAAAAATGCAGACTGTCTCCCAACACTTCACCTGCACTCTTCATTTGTGACAGTTACTGGCACGCTGCACTGACTTTTGAATACAAAGAGTTGAGGTGCTGCCTGTTTGTCTTGCTGTAGTCACTTGATCCTCGACGGTGTGAATCATAATAGAAAATGTGACATTCCAGTGGAAACTTGTGGATTTCATATTCATTTTGCAAACTATACAGGCAGCAATAATTATTTTTACCATACTTCAACAGAAAATAACCATAATAAACTAGTGCTGGCACAGTTTGATAAAGTTGTTGATGAACACCAATGATTTAATAAATACTCTTCCAGCTGCAAAGATTTCTGGCCTTCCTCACTTACTGTCTGTCCAAATCTGTTTTGGAGCAAAACATTCGCTCACACGCCAAAAACAAATTACAGATCTGAGTTTTTACTCCAGTGTTTTGCAGAGTTTCTGTTGCATCCTGCACTCAACAGCCAGTGGATTTATTGTGATAATGAAGACAGTCACTTTTGTTTCGGTACCTCCTCCAAAAAAGTTGTGTTTTCAGCTGTGTTGGGTTGTTTGTCTGCAACAATGCGGAAAAAACTACTGAACAGATCTCATTGAACCTTTTCTGAGAACAAATGATTACATTTTGGGCATCATAGGAGATCTGATCCTGAAAAATAAATGATGAGGAAAAAAGATCTGACAAAATCCTGTAATCTCAGAAATAGTCCATTCTCTTAGAAGGAGCGAATGTTTTAAAAATGTAAAACTTTGAACATCTCAGTGGATTTTACTGAAAATCTACACACACAGAGAGTGGTGATGTCTACAACCTGAGCTATTTTGGTGGAGATCAGATTTTAAATATCATGATAATCAGATCATACATGTAGATGGAGGATACCTTGGTGAAGGATGGTGCGTTCAGTTGTCTCACCAAACAAAGCTTTTGTGAAATGTTGGATAAAATGATCAAAATCCACTGCATACACCTCAATATTATTGTGTGATTAAAGATTAATAACTTAAACACACTGTTATTGTTGTGAGACAGACGCTGTGTTGAAATGAAAAGAGTGAAGGATGAAATTATTGTCCACATAATTTTATGGCTTTAGAGTTAATGTCTACTTTAAAAAAAAAAAAATGATTTAGGTGCAAATCGCACTGCATTTTTAACAATAAAGCAGCATGAAAATGGGAACTAATTGTGTATTAGAGTCAGAATAATTTCAACCTGAAAGGTGCAGTGTAATGACATGAGCTTGAAAAAGTGTTCATCTGACACCTGATGCCATACACTTAAGCCTTAACAGCACAGGACGTTATCCCACTTTAAGCAAGGCGATGGTGCCATAGAGACGTCCTAATGACGTCTTCACCGTGTCACATCAACCACCATTACTAGTCTCTCAGTCGACATCCCGACTGCTGCGATTGGCAGGTCAGGGCCATTACTGCACAGCGACGCCAAAGACAATTGCATGTGTAGAGGTAGGTTTGGCTAAAAACCACCGGTCTATTGGATTAGGAAGCCAATGAGAGGGAAAGGCGATACCCCGTAATGATGTGTCGTGGCTGCTTGAAAAAGGCACAGTCTGTGATGAATCGGAAGGTTTGGCCTCATAAATTGTAATTATTTTGTGCCAGCACGGTTAGAGCGAGCCACTTAGCATCGCAGCATCTATCAGTCCACCCATATGGCACAGAGATTAACGCTGGACATTTTTTTTTTCCGCCTCAGAAAAATGTCATTAGGGAAAGGGAGGGAAAACAGAGTGATGTGGTTAAGGGAGCAAGGAGGCTGCAGCACATGTATAAATCATACAGACTTTAAAGTTGTCTTTGAAATGCAAGCACTCCCTTCATAAATAAGATCATGAAGCTTCCAGTTTCCTGCAGGAACCGTGTCTCCCTGCATCCTGACCTGAGTCATCCCAGTGTGTGACTGTGGTTTCCCTCTAAAACATTATTTTGTCAGAAATAGCACCAATACATGTAATACTGAAGTACATGTACTGTAAATTTTCAATTGGCAACCAGGGCCTTTATTTGTCTAAACTGCGGAAGGTTTAGTGCAGCAGGCGTAGTCATATAATAAGTCATATTTCAGTATGAAGTCTTATTGTGAGGCTTCAAATACTATGTTGCAAAGTTGTTTGCATTATGCTGTTAATACTAACTCAAAGTTTAAATTTGAAGTCCTTGCATGCTTTCATGTTGTATGTAAATGGAGCAATTTGGCACAACAATTTCCTTTGGGATTAATAAAATCCTATTGTGTTGTTAAATGGCTTAAACACCATGTTTCATTTATTCACCGCTGTTGTTCCTTGGTCAGTTTGAGGGTTCAGTCTTTGTTCTTGTTGACCACAGTCCACCCTGCTTTCCACTGAGTTCGGTTTATATTTGTGGAAATATGGTATCTAGAGAGCTGATGTTCACTGAAACCCTGAGCCAGCAGCACCACCAGCCCAGATCTCTGGAGCTGTACCTGAAGTGCTGCTGCAGGGAGGGAACCGCACTGGTTTTGATTAGACATGCTGGTAGAGTACAGTGTGTTTTCTTACTAACTTCAGTGCTAACAACTGCTTTTAGTTACTCATGACAGTTGGTTTTGGCATTTTTGCAGCTGCTCTGAATAACTGAAAATTTTATGTTTGTCAAGTTGTATTGAGATTCTGATCCGCACAGACCAACTGAGAAAGAACCAAAGGGGAATTAAAGACAGGAAACAGTTTTATTCTGGAATTATTTTACAAATATCACAAGAGAACGATTCTCTGTATTTTCTATAACTTTGACTATGTGTGTTGCACATTGTTTTCATATGTGGTTCAGCTTAAATTCCAGTCTGTTGTGAAAGTGCCTGGCTGCTCCTGCCTGAATCAAAAATGAAAAAGAAAAAAAAAAATCCCTGAAATCCCACTTGAGCAGAGCGACACATGCTCAGACAGGCTTCAGGAGCCAACACTTGTACTGGGGTTCGTAATTTCTAATTAGTGTGAAATTCCAAGCCCTAATTCAATCCAAGCCAAACTCATTTGCCAATTCATGTGGCAAGTCGTGCCTCATCTAAAAATAACCATTCGAGGTATCTATAGATTACTACGAAAGACTGAACACGCTGCTGTCAACCCTAAATGCACCGGTATGAAACCTTTGGATGGATGCAGCAGAAACACAAAGGGATATCAAACAAAAAGAAAATGACGGGGTTACAGACCAAAAGACTAACAAGACCATAAGTGAGGAAAAAAGGAAAGAAACCTCCAAGGTTGACAGGTTATGATCTAAACCACAGAAAATGCTGTTTCCCACCTCAGCCTGGCGCCTGTCCAGAGGCTGCTCCACAGCTTCCCTGATGTGTTTATGTGACCAGACAGCAGACCGCAGGGCACAAGTTGCTCCGACAGCAGGTCCTAACATCTCGTGGTTTCCCTGCCACACCAGACAGCCAGCGCTGATAGAGGACCTGTTGTTTGATGCGCTGAAGGAGCTTTGGCCTCGGGACAATGTGGCTGTTTGAGATTTGTGATTTGAAACCTTGCAATTTAGAAAAGAATAAATACAACTCTAAAAAACAAGTCCTAACAATTGCTCATAGCTGGCTGTGTGAATAAAGAGACTCTCTATATTTTGATTGTCACCCTACAATAGTCATTTCATGACAGAGCAGTCCAGACGTCTACCTGCAGTGAAAAAGATGGTTCATGAAATTTTAATGCCAGTGCTCAGTGGCACTTTGTCTACAGAAACCCCTGCCAGCACCCGCTAAATAATGACAATATAAAGTAGCTATTCTGGTCACAAAGGGAACAGTAGCAGGAGCAGTGAAACTGAAAAAGTCACCTTAAAACTGGAGCTGCCAATCAGCTCCAGGTAAATCTCTCTGTATTTCACACATAAACTATAAACACAAGTGGACGAAGCCCCAAAGAGAAGCTGATTGGCAGTGTGAAAAAGTGCAATACTTCTACTTGCCACTAGGTGCTGGCTCCCAAAATAAACACTTCCAGCCATGAGATACTCAGTCAATACATTTTTCCTACAAGTCATTCTGATGTCATTAGTGAAAGTCATAATTCTTACCTGTGGTCCATCTGAAAGGAGAAAAAAAAAATCATAATTCAGTAGGTATTAGACTTAAAAAAGAGGAATATTTAGGGGAGGAGTTAGTTTGATTGACCTCGTCTCAGACACACTGGGGAGTGTCCTCAGGTTCAAGAGTCAACCCCCCCCACTCCTCCCTTAGTATCCAAATCTGTTCTGGCTCCAAAAAACACAACATGGTGACGATGAATTGTCACACAAACCAACAGGTGATGGCATGTTAGCTTCATCCATTCATATACAATCTACAATACATCACACTTTTAAGTATGGTATCTGTATTAAAATTCATGCACTGACACACTAATAATGACATGTTTACATCTGCTCAGGGTTTGTGTGATCACACTCACTGACTGTATTTCTTAGAATAAAATCAGATCATTGATCATTTAAGAGCAAAATGAAGGAGTAAAACATAAACTACACATTTAGAAGCTGTGATTCAGATTGTTATTCGTAAACTAAAACAATATGTTAATAATAAGTCAGCTGTTGGGAGGCAATCTCCTAAACATTTTGGAAAGTGTTAAAAATGACTTGAGATGTCAATAACATACAGGCCTGGAGACTGATACCAATCATCTCGATCTTGAGAAGACAGTATAATGTAATATACTCTAATATAATGTAATATAATGAAATATGTTGATAAGCATATTAATCAAATCAATTTAAATTTAGCAGTTGTAACAACCAGAAACAGAAATTGAGTTGCAAATGTGTTTTTTAGGACATTTTTGAGGGCAAAAACAAAATAATACTGCAGAATAATAATAATAAAATGTCCCACAGCTTCCCATCAAAGTAAAAGCTCTTGTTTCCTGATGAGCGTTGCTGTTCATGGTGTGGTAATTGTGCAGAAGTCCAACACCAACCTGGCATTGGTTTGTTTCCTCTCAGCCCACACAGAGCTGTCTGAGATGGAGTCCCTCTACCCCAAAGCTCGCCTCTCTAAAGACCATTGTTGTTGTTTTTGTTGTTGTTTTTCCAGCATCATATTGAAAATAAAAATTTATTTTCCAAAAAGAAATAAGGTTTAACCTGCCAGTGACTCGCCTGTTAACACTGTGAGGAATGTTTTTCATTCACTGAGTTACAACTAGATCTTCTACGTCGGTGTATTATTCTGTCATGTACACCTAAAAAGATGCTGGGTTGTTTTTTTTTACTCAACACTGGGCAAATATTGGGTGCCCATAGATCGCAACCCACATGTGCTCCCCACCATCAATCCTCTACCTGTTTCCTGTCTCTCTGCACTGTCCTCTATCAAAAATAATAAAAATTTAGAAAAAACGGTAAATTGGACTAACTACATTCAAGGTTAATTTAACCCAAAATGACAGACAAACAAAATTCTGGAAAATGTTCAATAAAACCACCCAAATTGTTGGGCAAAAACAACAACATGCTGGGTGAAAATGACAAAACATTAGGTTAAAAATATAAAAATGATGAGTAAAACAACAACATATTGGGGTAAACAACAAAAATACTTTGTAAAAACAACATTTTGTGTACAAATAACATTTTAGGCAACAACAACAAAATTTGTGAGTAAGACAGCATATCGGGGAAAAACAAAACTACTTTGTAAAAACAACATTTTGTGTAAAAACAGCAAAATATCTGGTAAAAACAACCCATCGTACTGAGTTAAATTAACCCAGCATGTAGTTAGTCGATTTTTTACCCAGTTCTGGGTAAAAACAACCGAGCATCTTTTATTGTGTAAGTGCTGGTGTTTGGTAGAAGGTACACATGTGCTGCCCTGGAAACCACGCAGTGTGTGGTGAGTTTCCTCTCGACATCAGTGTTCTTGCTGTGAGTCCTTGATATGGAGAATAACAATCAAACTGCTGTATCAGTTTCCACTGGGATATAAAATTAACATTACAAACAGTGCATCCACAACACCTCCTCCCTACGCAGCCTCTCTGTGGAGTTGGAAGAAAAATAAGAACAGGCAAAGAAAAGAAAAGATTTTTTCACCTTTGGGCTATATGCTAATTTAAATGATCTAACTAGTATCAGATTGGGAAGTGCATGCTGCAAGTAAAGTGAATAAAGAGGAGCGTTGGTTCACAGATGATGTGAGAATGAGTCAGTGAGAGAGAGAGAGACCCGATATGGACTCTCATTATCATAAGCCATATGCCTGCAGCCTGTGGAGTGGCTGCAAGGTAAATAAAGCTGATGACAAACAACATTGCACATACTACCAATACCACCCCCTCACTCCTCTCCTTTCTCATCAGAACAACACAAGCTGCCAAATGAATTAGCATCAGCTGGCTGATACATTTGTAATCTATTCTGAGCATGGCAAACAATACAAATTGGATTTCTAATTTATCCTGACTCATTTATGCAAAGCAAGAGTAATGGAGTGTCGCCATGGTAACAACTTTGATACACAGCAATTTTCATCACAGAGCTTAAAAAATACCTTCATCTTCAGTCCTCAACAGGAATTGCTATCAAAGTGTGTGATTTTTTGAGGAAAATGAGTTTCACATATTTGAATTTTTACAAACTCTCCTCTCCTCTTATCTCAATGTGCACGAACACAAGCGCACACAACTCGTGTCGTACCCACCAAATCAAACACACCTACTCACACAGGGTTTTTTTTTTTCTTTGCTGCAAATACACACACACCTAAACACACAAACACAGAGAAAATGACCGTTTGTACAAAGACAACAGGTGATTCTCAAAGAGCTGACTCTTTACGCTCGCCTCAGGCATCAGGTATTGATTAGTTAGATTAATTACAGGATAACTTCCAGACACCACCTTTTTGCAGCCAGGAAATGAAAACAAAAATCTGCTCCTGAAGCAAATTCACATTAAAAAACAAAACAAAAAAGAGGAAAATACAAAAACACAAAATCGATGGTGAGGCCTCACAATGGAAGCAAAACCCGAGCCCTCACTCTTTTGATTATCTAACACCCAAGAACAACAAACCCAATTAATGATATCGTTTTCTGGCTCCATTGAGCCATTTTCTCCACGCGAGATAACCTAGAGACACCAAACATTCTGATAAATGGGCCGTAAACCCCTATCTGCTAAAATAACAACACTGCCTAATGTGTCCACTAGGATGCTTATCACAATGTAATCATTATTGTGTTTGCACTGAGATTACGATGTAGGTCGGAGCTGCGAACAGAGTATATATAACATTCATTATTTAGCTTTGACTTGACATTCAAAGTCTTTCAAGCAGACAAACAGAAGGTCCGGAGTTGGTGCTCGAGTGTGAATGAGACATCCAGGAAATATGTTTTTATATCTGTGCTGATATTGCTGTTACAGAGGTAACCTAATTTCACTTTCTAATTCTCCTCATGTATTATTTGGGATTAGATCCAGAGGCCCTTTGCTCTGTGCGATAGCAGCAATGTGCTGGACATATTTCTGATTAGTACGACTCCAATTAGGATACATGAGCGGCAGCAGAGGAATATGTACTTTTCAAGAGTATCAAATTGGCAGTGATTGTAGACTCTTTCATCACGCCAGACGACTAGATCATTAAAAAAGTAATTTCATGATTAGCATAAACACACAGTAATATTGGCAAAAGGAAAGAAGAGCAAACAATACTTTTTTAATCAAATGTCTTTTATAAAGAGGACGACGGGTTCAGGAGGGATTTGAAAGGGAGGGATTGTTTCTGAATTTAACTGCCTAGTTTAACTATCATTTGATTTGCTGAGGTGCCTTAAAGGAAGAAAGGAAAACCAGCTAGCTAGTTATCTAGGTCCCACTCTCTTTAGTTTTTGTTGCTATACCTATCAAGTCTTCATTTCTTCTTGTACAGCACATACACTACTGTTCAAACGTTTGGGGTCACCTTTTAAAAACACATTTGATCAACTTTTACAGAAAACAACTATCACAAAACAGTGGTCCCCAACTTTTTTTGCACCATGGACCGGTTTGATGTTAGCATTATTTTCACAGACCGGCCTTCAAGGTGTGGCGGATAAATACAGCAAAAATAAAATAACTCGACCGGAAAGAAGCTCTCCAAACACATTTGTTTTTTTTACTCATTTTCGCTAGTTTTCGGACTTGTTTGTTTGGCTAACATGTCTGGTCATGTGACCGAGACAAGCGTATTAACGTATGAAGAGACACAGACAAAAGTTAAGTCGGAGAGAAACCGATCGTTTTTCAAAATAAAACGTCTTTCAAACTATAACGATCCCGGCCTGGTAACAAATGTCTCACGGACCAGTACTGGGGACCACTGTCACAAAACATATGTAAACTACAACTGAGTTCATATAGTATCCAAAGGTATCCATCAAGGTCTACTGGGTGAATACTCTCTGAACACATCAAAAAACAGCCCCAGACCATAACTCTGCCTCTGCTGTTTGACAGTGGGAGCGACATGAGTGTTTTCTATCATGTTAAAGTCTGAAACATGTGTGATCAGAGTTAAACATGTAGAAGAAGCTGGGTAGATCCCTCTGTGTGTACACGGTCTCTGTTGTCATTGGACAGCATTGGTTTTAGAGGATGACCCCAAACTTTTGTACAGTAGTGTGTGTTATTTACAACAATGGCTCAGTCATCTTGGAAACTGTGAGTCATCTATAGTGGTTATTACAGTAAAAATTAATCAATAAAAATCAATTTATTAGTGGAAATGGTTTGGATATTTACTGCAGACATACATGCTGAGCTAGTGCCTGGCTCCACAGGCAGCGGCTTTTACACCAGAAGTGACCATGACTTTGTTTTCATTGTACTTCTTTCAAGTGCTTATTGTTGCTAGGATACAGAAAACATTAAGGCTGTGTAGTTTGCGTCAGGAAAAATAAAACAAAAGAGAGAAATCAGGTTTTCTCAGTGGTGTGGAAATTGGAAGTCCCACCTCCTCCTTCATTCTGATTGGTTGGTGAGAGAGAAGCCACATTGAGTAACTCAGTGGTTTTCTATAAATTGAATTATTTTAAACTAAAAACAGAGGACACAGGCCCAGACCCAGGATCAATGCTTCAGTCAGAGTTTACTTCACTAGATACCGTGGATACCTTCAACAACAGAGGAAACATGAATCTTCCTTCAAGGATCAGTAAACAGTCATTTGTTATCACCTACAAACACCGTTATTAACCCAAAGCAGCCCTGTGTATGATTCAGGTTAGGGACCACCAGACAATAAAAAAGCTTACATGGAGTAAACACAGTGGTGAGACAGAAGAGGCCCAACAATAATCACCAGGATATCATCGGCAAACATTTGTCTAACCTTAAATTTTCCTCTTGACCAAAGATGTGAAAAACCTCAAACCTCCACACCTGATTCAGACGAGTCGGACCATTTACTCAGTCCTCTCTCTGTCTCCCTTTATCTATTTTTCTCTGTCAACAAGACAAGATGAACAAAATGGTGACACATGTAGCCACTGACACTGTGGTTTTGAGGTAAGTATATCAGTGAAAAAGAAAAGAAAACACGTTTCCCAGGTCCTCCTACGTCCTGGTTTGTTATCGCTTCTTGATACACAGTGAAATTTGCAGAGGTCGGGGATTGTGTTGTTTATTTTCAAAATCATTCTCGAGGATTACTTTTGTAACTGTCAGAGGTATACCTGTTAAACCAGAGTGTGTTGCTGCCCCCACCTATGGGACAGAAATGACACTGTGGCTCACGGTTCAGTGGCTTTAAGTAGATTCTTCACCAGGCAGCAGTAAGTCCTCTGTGCTCCTCACAGATTGGTACTTTATGGTACAATAAACTGCACTGCACTGGGATATCCAACACGCATTATATTTCTCTATATCACTCAATACTTTCTGTCTTTGCCCCCATTCCTAAACTCTGACCGGCTCTAACCAGTGGAGATTCATCGGTTTTCACAACATTGTCACCATGCTGCCAAATCCCGCAGCAGTCAGTCTCTGATCCAATCTCTCCCAAACACAACACCACCCCTCAGAATTACATGCAGAGACTAAAGAGAAAATACCAGGATGGCAGCACTTAGGAGAAGCTTAGACATAGAAATGTGTTTCGGTGACGGGTTTTGAAGACACAAAATCAGAACTATCAGGAAGTAAAACCACCAACTTCTCTTTTCTGATACACAATCATTTGTCATTTTTAGCAGTTGAGGAATCGGCCTGAATGATGAGGCAAATTCACTTTTCCTTGTGCGTGTGTTTTTTGGGTAGTGATTCTGAAAAGCAAAAATGTTTAAAAGCCCATCATAGTACATTAAACATCATAATCACACCAAAAAAATATGAAAAGGAGAAAAAAAAGCAGACAAGTGCAGTCTTTTGTACTCACTTCTGAGCAACTTAACCCTTTATAGGACTCTGGAGGAATTAAGAGCTTGTGTTTCTTTTTATGACTATTTTTGAAAATGTTTTATTTTGTTATAATATTGTGAATATATAAACATATAACATGTATTATGTTTAAAACAAAGGCCAGTTACTTGCAGGTTTAGTGTAAACAATGCTCCACAGCTGTAGTTATACTGAATCACAGAGAGCTGAGAAGATGCCATTTTTGTAGCACACTGTTTTTGTTTTTTAAATATGACATGTTCACAAAAGTAAAGATGCTCTTACTGCTATTTCACTTTAAACCCCAAAGTTTGCACATACATTGATTTACAGGTGTCTGGAGCAGAGCTAAAAAGAAAACTAAAGAGCAGTCTGAGAGCACAAACCTCCACACATAAATGTATCTGTTGTTGATCTGTTTTGTCTGCAAATCAACTCTGATCTCCAGATTGTAGAGATTATCATCCTGCATGTGTGTGTAGAGTTTCAACAAAATAAAACAGGTTGTGACAAAGTTTGGATTTTTGAAATATGTTGCCCATTATAAGGGATACACTTTGGACTTTGGGGATTTAGGTTACAAACAGATGTAAAAACCAAAGCAAGTAAAAATAAAAAATAAAAAATACAGTATGCAAAAAATATGCAAAGGAATGATCTAATCAAGGAATGATTTACACACAGACATACATACACAGTTTTCCTAAAAACATACATTTTCACAAGCAAAATGTAAATAAAAACAGCATGAAGCATAAAAAGATATTTTTGCAGAATTGATTTAGAGCCCGGGCCATCATGTATGTTTGCTATATTTATCAAATCATCTTCCTTTGATCAGCTACAGTACTCAGCTTTGGAGCTATTAGAGTGACTAAAACTGTCATCTGCATGTTAATATAATATAATGCCAACAGTGAGAGATCAGCTGTCAAAACCGTGCCCTCCATTACGATGACATACTCAAACATCAACACACAACTGGCTGATTTTCCAGGTTCCATCACTGGAACAAGTTCATGTGTGTGCGTTTGATGATGGTTCACATTTACTGATGTGTATCAAGTCTCTTGTGGCAAAGGTCACGGCCGACGCTCGGCAGAGTGCTTATTCATGGCATTTATCCTTTTTACTGTCAGTTAGGATCACGCACACACAATGCCACGATAGGTTATCCATACCATTAACGGAAGAGACGGAGACAACAGGCAACAAAGACGAGGCTGTCTGAATGGCGAGATGGTAATGTGTTTACTGGGAGAGGAGCGAGGGGAGGGGATCACGAAATGACAGCAGGAGAATTGAAGCTCAGCGCCGGGATTTGTCTTACATTTCCCTGACGCTGTCCCCGAGCACTCCCCCTGTTATCATCCTCAGAGAGAGGAATTTATTTCTATTTATTTCACTTTTATTTGAGTCTCTGGCTGGAAATTTATATATTCATACGTGCTGCCACTGGTGTCTGAGAGGGGAGCCGTGAAGTGCATCACATTAACTGTATTGACATAAACAGCTCGCCGGGCGCATTGCCTCAGCCTTTGATGAGGGTTTAAGTAGGAAGCCATTGAGAGACTTATGGAGAAATGTTCCCACGGGATCAATAGATTAGAGCCCTAACTAATCTTAGTGAGCTAGATAGTGGCTCTCATAAGGCAAAACGACAGTCATATCAGTAACATATGGTGCGCCATCACTCCTCTCTGCCCTCAAACTGTAATCATTCTTCACTCCAATATGGGTCATGAACTAGTGAGTTGTTTTCCATGTGTTTTGGTATTGCTCCGAGGCTATAAGAAAATGAAAGCATGTGCAATGTGTTACCATGGCGTTATCTGTGACCGTGTCTTTGTTTGAACATGTTATTGGATGTTTATCTTTTTAACTGTGGTGCAGCTACTACAGACTTCCCATTGTCTGGGTGTACACTCCTGTACACTGTGGATACATTAACTCCCCCACCTCTTACTCTTAGATCAAAGCGTCCACAAACCAACTGAATATGAATGCTGTCATCCTGAAACAGTTACAAGTGTCTGCATCCTGTCCGAGTGCTTCTTGGTATTTGAATTCATGCATTTGAACAAACAATTCAAATCTGATATGAGTTATTCATTTTTGAAATGTGGAAAAAAAAAGAAGCAAAATCAGACAGAAGGTAGGCATTAGGTGGACATTCATATACTGATAAAATGTGACATCTGATGCACAATAAATATGAGGAAGGTAAAATCCACCTGCACTGAACACTGTTGCCCTCTTGTGTTGAAAAAGCAACATTATCTTGTTAAAACATTCACCCAGATAGATGTTTTTTTGATTTAATGCCTCCCTTTTTTAATACACATAATTAGCAAATGTTTCCAATTAATGTCAAATGTTTTTTAACAGTGCATTTTATTTGTTTTTCTATCCGCTCCTGCAACAACATTTGCACCAAAAACATGAGTCATTTTCAGCTCACACAGTATGTGGTCACAGTTGGGAAAAGCTTGTGGTAAACAGTGAAACAACATGTTTGCTTAATGAAACATAATCCACTTTCACCTAAAAGGACACACTTTCCCTGAACTCAACCAAAGTGCTTTGGTTGCCTAAACTTAACCACAAGCAGGAAGTTCACCCCAAGTGCCTCCCTATAACTTCAGTACAAGCACTTTGTTGCTTGGAAAGAAACACTGTAGTCAAACAACACTTCAGGATTATTACATTTCCTTCGTAGGGGCACACTAGAAAGGAAAAGCAATATGTACCCAAGGTGACTTGCCAATCAAAAATCCCCTAAAGTAAAATAACGATTATTAATAATTTGTTTGGACTGCTCTTTTCCCTTTGGCCCACCCATATACTCCACTACCTGTCTCCTGAGTGAGGAGACCAGTGTGTGTGACGGATCCAAGGTGAGCCACTCAGGACAGAGGCCCAATTAGACCTCTCTGTGGGGAGTCAACCTCTGCGCCATTCATCACACCATTTCAATTAAAGCCATCTAAGAAATGATTAAATAATCAGCTGCAGGCTAATGGAGCCATATATCCTTGTTATGGAGGGACATTGGTCATCGGCTTGGGACTGTCTGGCCAGTGCCAGATGTCAAGCAGCAATGCCAAACGAGTAAGACAGATGATAGAAAGGAGGCAGGAGGGTAATGAGAAACAAAGAAAGAGGGGAGTGCTCATCAGACCGGGGTGGAATTTAAATGTGAGTTCATCACGGGCAAAAAAATTCTCCACCTATGAGTTTTGGTCAGATCGTGGAGCAGACCATTTCGATGCCCATCACGTGTGCACTCGGCAAAATGATGAGGTCAACAGTGAAACATGCACCAGTGGATGGTGAAGGGTGACACAGAAAATGTCAGGATTGTTTGTTTGTCTGCTGTAATGTGAAGTCCTGTTCCTGTCAGCTGGGAACAGGACTTCACAGCTCCACCATCAGATACACAGACATCTCGTTTCTTCACACACTCAATGATCTATTTCAGCGTGTTTAATATTTCGGCTCAAATTTCATTCTGAATAATTACAACAATGCGTCTTCAGAAGTGTTGCACATGATACTCACTGGAGCCCATTATTCAGAGTTAATCTTCTCGTGCAGACTTTTTGTTGCAAAAACAAAACACACATACGCACAGAGCCACGTACAGTAAGGCCAGCGGGGTTAAATAGCTGTCATTATCAGTCTGTGCGGATGTGGGATGGAGGTGACCCTGGACAGCTCTCCATCTTCCTGCTGTACGGCTGCACATTAATGGTTAATTGATGTCACAGGGGACTGCTGATCAAAGGCTTTCTAACCAGGCCCCCTTTTCAAGCATGCTCCACTGCTATTCTATTAGCAAGGCAG
>OOFC01013933.1:0-11993 GCA_900323345.1 Pseudochromis fuscus
CCCAGCCTTTTGTTTACAACCCCATCACCTTCCAACTGGAACACAACCCCAGAGCAAAGTACACCTATGGAGCCTTCTGTGTCAAAAAGTGTCCACGTAAGTCTCTCCACCTGGACACACACACACACACACACACACACACAGTCATTACCATGTATCTTAACTCATTCAATCGTAACTATATCCTTTCCCTTTAAGCACCTATTCCATGGTTCAGTGTAAATTACTCTTGGGGATTTTTCACAATGTTCTTATGAGGTTACAATATATTTGTCATTTTAGAAAGTGTAATGACAGTTTTTTGCATCCTCAGAGTGATTTAAAGGAAAGGGGATAACGCCAGAAGAAGGACATCAGGAGACAAAAGGTCACTAGTATTGAGATGTTTACTGCCAGTAAAGAAGCTTAAAACATCAGGGAGAGCCCAGGCCAAAATAACAAACAAACAGTCCATCGCTAGAGAACAAAACCACACTAAACCAAAAGGAAAGTTACACAACTAATAACTTCCTGACAAACACAAAAAAAGCAGAAATGGTTCAGAAATTGAAAAGGTTCAGAAACAAAATGGCAGCTCTCCACTACAAGGCTGAAAGAGGTCAAACAGATCTCAAATGCTACAGCTTAGAAAAATCAACAGACAGAACAATCTTGGACTAAGTCTTTAACACTGTAATCCCTTAGGCTGTCATCCAGCCACATACAACATACATACACACAGAAAAGTAGCAGGCAACAGCATGTGGAGGAGAAACAATGGAGTTCTTCACCTCAGCTTTTATCCTCCTCCACCTGGACTGATCAGGTGATTGTTTGCCTGATTGGCTGGAGGGAGGTGTCCAGTGACACCACCCACAGCTCAGGGAAGAAGATCCAGGGCTGAGGCCTTAGAGCAGCAGCAGCAGCAGCAGCACACATAAAAATACAAACAATGTAACAAGGTTCTAAAAGAATGAGGTGAGTAGAGAAGCAAAAGACCTGGACATGCTTCCATCAATATTTTAAATATTAAGATTATTACTGTTGCCAATGAAATTATGTTGGCGTCTTGACTGAGGCCAAAGTTTTTAATTGATTTAGAAATCGACAAATTAAAAACCCTAATTGAAGCAATGCCATACAGTGTTCATTGGAGCAACCAAATTTGAACCATGTTTAAATTTTTTTCCCATGATATATTTTCTGATGCATCCAAAAGTGTGTTTACTGCAGTTTGGTGAAAGAATATAAGCAGAAAGATAGAGACGAGGCACAAATAAGCCTCTGATTATATGGCTGTACTTTAAGTGAGGTAGAAACAATTAGATAATGCTTCTTTTTTAAGAAAATAAAAGGTAATTCCCTCATTAGCCATTAGTCATTGTGTCTTCCTTTTCACACTGAATGTTTTTCCCTTGGCAAGTAAATGTACAACAGTATAGTGAAGTTTAATAACCAATTCAGAAAAGACATTCAATCCCACCCACCACTGCTGTCTCTGAGGATTAGATGAAAGCTGATTAGTTGATACATGAAGCATGCTAAAGGAAAACAACTAAAGAGACACAATTATATGCAGTCAAAAACACTTATTTTTTGTGCATCTGTCAAAACAAGACTTTACATATTTTTTTTGCATAATGCCAGCATAAAGATTTGAACTGAGCGCACTCACAGACACACTGGTATACATGCATTCATGTGCATTTTCAGAGCGTGATCATCATGATTTTGTACACACACATGCATCCAGTGTGTAGACAAGGAAGAGCAGGTCTGTTCTTTAAATGCCTCATTTACATATATACAGATAAATGCAGCCACGTCTTTCAGTTTTTCCTTCTCGCATAAATAAAGGTATTACCGTGAACAGTGTTTAACATACTGGGTGAGGAATGCATTTACTCCTTCAGCTTCTCATAACCTTCTCATTACTGCCAGTGGAACTTGTTTCAAGGCAAATGCTGCCAATTTAAATATAGTTTTTTGATGACATGTTTGAGGGTTGAGGTTTGGATATGAATTAGGCGAAGTTAAGTTGGGGTTTGACATTTGGGAATGCAATATGTTGCATATATGATGTTTCTTGCAAGTATAGAAGTGCAAATTTGTGCCTGCACTTACCTTTTAATTCATGTTACTGTCACTTTGTGTGAAGTTGATGTATGACATTTAAGTATTCAGATATTTAGGGCCAGCAGGTATTTAATGGTCCCAAATGCCAGGAATAAGAAAATACAGGTAAAAGACTGATGTATAGAATGGTGACATATGTGTAGGAACCATGATAAAGAATTTTGGTAAGTCCGTGTTGTCAAGATAGCTTCAGTGTTTGAAGTGATTCTTCAATACTGTGGATCTCTACTGCAAGGAGAGCAATTTCCAAAAGATAATCCCTCATTGGATATTTTGGTTTTGATGATATCAAATGTATTTTGTCCAAAAACTTTGATAGGTGTTCTCAAATGTTGAAATGTGTTGACTGACCAGCCAAATGCATGACAGCATTTAGGCAACCCCAGGCTGAGCATCAGGCTTGGGGCACAGATTTAGTAAAATTTAAACAGATGGAAGTGTCTAATGAAAGTAAAACCTTCAAAGGGTATTTTGACACATAGAGATTTGTGACCATGTACAGTGTTTTTTTTTAGGCTGAACAAGAGCTTCCATGATGGACAGATGATGTTGGGAGAGACTTAAATGCAGAAAGTCACCAGCCAAACTAGAGGCAAACACGCTTTTGGTCACGCTTTTACCTCAACTTGTGTTCACTTTAATAATAATAAAAATACTTTTACCTCAACTCGTGTTCACTTTAATAATAATAATAATGGTTTGGATTTATATGGCGCTTTTCTCTGGAAGTCCAGATTCAAAGCGCTCGCACAGAGACCATTATTCATTCACACCCATTCGTACTGGTGGCGGTAAGCTAAGCTAGCTACAGCTGCCCTGGGGCAGACTGACGGAGGCGTGGCTGCTAATTTGCACCGACAGCCCCTCCGACCTCCACCAACCCATTCATCCGACATCAATGCAGGGAAAGGTGGGTAAAGTGTCTTGCCCAAGGACACACCGACATTGACTGGGCGGAGCGGGAATCGAACCACCGACCCTTCGGTCGGTAGACGGCCGCTCTACCATCCGAAGGGTCGTCCACTGCCGTCCCACTTTTTCAAGCTTTCTTTGAAAGTCTGAAAAAGCCTTAATCCAAATTTGTACACATAATAAGGAAGCACAGAATTTGCTCTGCATCATAATCCCATCTCCTTTCTGTGGATGAATATGCTGTTCGATGGCTACTACTCACCACACCCACAGCTAATTGTGGACACGTCCACACTGTGCACAACATGGGTGAAAAGGGCAGCCAGCAGGGTGGGAAGTGGGACTCATGCTTGAAGGCAGTTATATTTTTAGACAAATGTAAAATACAGTATAATAAAACCATGGTTAGTGTGATGAAAGTTTGACTCTTACTGGTAATTTTGTGTGCAATACCGTATGCTGTGTCAATTTGGTTTTAATATCATTAGGTCAGTGTTTAATTTGTCTTCTTCCTTCATCTGTATAAATTTCATATATTTCTGTAATTATGTCAGCTTTATGTGAGCTTTAATGACATGACCTACTGCCACTTAATCATGAGATCCTTTCCCTACCATGTGGGTTGGATCATTAGAAAAATCAAAACATCAGAGCAATAGACAAAGAAATTTTGAGTAGGATAGAGTATTTGGAAAATGATATATCAAAAGGTCAATATATAAATTTTGAATATGATTTTATGTTTCCATTTTTATTGTTTCCTTGTTTTATAATTTTTACTAAACCTTTATTTAACCAGATAAACTTATTGATATAAAGAATCTCTTTTTCAAAAGCAACCTGGCCTAATGATAGAAACTAATAGTTATTTAAATATGAATCACTTTATTGTTTATTTAGTGAGCATTATGATATATACTGTTCAAAACAACTAGAATATACAAAGGTTTCCTCTAATGTAATTTATGTGCAGTTATAGAAGCATCAGGCAAAGTAAACCAAAGTGACTCAACATTTTTCTTGTTTTTTTCCTTTTTTTCATATGATTGCCTCCACTCCACCACCACTTATTGTCCCGTATGTTCCTGTGTGACAAACAGCAAGCATCTGTATTTGACATTTATGATGAATTGTTTTTTCAGATAACTTTGTAGTCGACCACAGCTCCTGTGTGAGAGCGTGCCCCAGTAACAAGATGGAGGTGGAGGAGAATCGCATTAAGATGTGCATTCCTTGTACTGACATTTGTCCAAAAGGTAAACCTCAAACAGATGTTCCACTACAGAATCAACCAATAATGAATTATTGTTTCCATTGATATATCCATTGAAGAAGTTATTAACACAAATATTTGTGGTAAAACATTGATTGTAATATGAAGCAGATACTGTGTGAAACATGTAAACATTAATAAATTGTACCACATTCATTCTGATACCGCTACATAACCACAATAAAGCAGAAGTGTTGCCAAACATAGGAAGGGTCTTCTTTTTACATACTTTGAAATTTGTACGGATATTTTAAAATACTACACATGGCTTCAGTAGTTTTTTGCTGGCATTATTAAGACATTTATTGTAATAACTCTTTTTGCTGTTGTGCTGTGTGTTGTCCAGCATGTGATGGAATTGGTACAGCCAGCCTACAGACAGCTCAGACCGTGGATTCCAGCAACATTGACAAGTTTGTCAACTGCACCAAAATCAATGGAAACTTGGTGTTCCTCATTACTGGGATCAAAGGGTGAGAGCATTTAGCTCATCAGGATAAAGGATGGGTGAATTTATCTAGAACTATCAAATCATTTTTCTATATCTTGTCTATACAGTAAGTACTCAGCTGATCACAGTAAAGTCAAATATACTCCTCAATATGGAAAACAAAGCTTCAAGATTAAATACAGGGGTCCTCGACTTACGTAGGAATTCGGTTCCTATGGCGCAACGTCAATCGATTTTCACCATAAGTTGGAATTAACCCTTTTTAACCCTAATTAACCCTTTCACCAGCATTACCTTTCCCTGGAACCTAGCTTCCAGGGAAAGATCAGCGATATTGAACATTGTTGCCTACTTCTCGACATAACAAGCTGCTTGTATTCTGGGTAAATATCCATGAATACATAAATCCAGCATGTGGACCAGTGTAGCGGTCTGTTCCATCTGGGTGCATGGATTAGGACATAAAAACACTGTACAGTAAAAATAAAAAAGCCGTCTTCCTCATATAACATTGCATCACGACATATTCATCCGCTCCACTCGCCAACTAGTTCCCACATGAAAATTATTTTAGCGCCATACGTCAGAATGATGGAACAAGACTTTCTTGATAAATTGATGGAAGGTGGTGACATAACCACAAAACGCCATAAGTTTAGGACGTTGTTAACTGAGGACCTCCTGTAATATTAATTTTGAGTAATTCTTCAGAAGCTATGTTCATTTTTTTAAACTATACATCTGCACTTGCCAGGGATGAAAGAGGTCTGAAAATGGTTCTTAAAAGTACAGTTACTTTATTGAATTGTTTTAGTAAAAATTAAAACAAATTCAACATTGCTGTGAATAATGACTTAAGGTTAATATTTTTACATAAAGAAATTAAAACATTCCAGTGTCCTTATACTGACATTTGCTCATATACCATCATTTTTAAGCAGAGAGACAGCTGCACAGTTTTTACACACAGTGCAGTGCACCGCAGTGTTTTACACAACCAAATGAACGTGTTTCTGTCTTAAATATCTTGTTCTTTTTTCTGTTAAAATGATCCAAAAAATGCACAAAACAAATGCACAAAAACAAATTTGTTACTGTAACAAATTTGAGTTTACATTCCTCACTTCCAATGCTGGCATTAGCATTTAACATGAATCCTTTTGTGTCCAGATTTTTTTTTTTCATATACTCCACTATTAAATGTAAATTGCTTGAGATAAGAGTGTCACCTAAAAGGCTGAACAAAAATTGAAGCAAGGGTATAATTGGGTGAATGAATCTGAATAATGTTACCAATGTCAGTAATAGAAAGGGGGAAGTGAGTGATGAAAGTGCCTTACGAGTAAAAAGAGTGCAGATATATATTCTGTAAAGTAAGTGATATTAAGAGTATATACTATAGAGGGACAAAAACACGTTTGTATTATTTATGGATGGATATACATCACGGTATGTGCTCATGCGAGCAATCATTCACAAGTATTTCAATACGTATCCATTTTTGTTTTTAGTGTTTCAGGGAAGAGGGTTGTTGTTGTTTTTTTTGCTGTTATCAAGAAGTGAATCAGAATTATTTTCTTATATCTAGATATAAAGAGCAGATGCTTTGTTCTTCTTGTGTGTATGTCTGTGTTCTTTTTGTGTGTGTGTCATTCTCACCTCCCATTGTAATTCACAGGGACGCCTATCACCACATTGAAGCTTTGGATCCAGAAAAACTTAATGTATTCCGCACAGTTCGGGAGATCACAGGTGGGTATATTACTTGCACCGAATTATTAAACAAGCACATTAAGAGAATTTATTCTCAACTTCCTCTCTTCCCTTGAGCTGTTATCCCAAAAAACACTGTGCATATAATTATTGCTTGTGTGTATCTTTGTGTGTATTTGCTCAAGCCCACCTCACCCCCTCCCCATGAGACTGTCCACACCAAGGACAGACATTGCAGCATAAGATGAATATCATATGAGTCTTTCAATCTCCTCTTTCTCTCTGCTGCTTCTCCCTCGGGGAGTCCCTAGCCTTGAGTCCCACAGTCCCAGCTCTCCCTTCACGCACCATGAAGAAAAGATCCAGAACATGTGGTGCGCATCGTTAATCCTCCAGCTCCCTTATGCCACTGCCACTTTTGAGCAGCATGTACACTGTCATCTTTTCAGCCCAGATCTCTGACAATGCCATCAAAAAAAAAAAAAACTTGTGTCACCTTCCCTCATGAAATTAGAAAATATTACTGATGAAATATTTTTAGTGATATTTCTTAGTTTTGAAGGTGTTACAAAAGCAGAAGCCTCATAAAACGGCACTTCCTTTTTACTCTGAAAAACATATTTGCTTAGAATTACTTCCATTATTTTTTTAGTACAAAGCAAGCAAACCTAAATATGATATAAAGCAGTGGTCCCCAACCACCGGGCCGGGGACCGGTACCGATCCATGGGGCAGTTGTTACCGGGCCGCACAGAAAGAATGACTAAAAATATAACTTCCGTTGCATTGATTATTAGAGTCTGAAAGACATTTTATTTTGAAAGGAACAATCAAATTCTCTTCGGCTTAACTTTTGCCTTTGCCTCTTGACATGTCAATACGCTTGTCTCAGTCACGTGATACAACGTATCGCCTATTACAGATAACGTCAGATGTCTTAGCTAGCTAAACTAGCGAAAATGAATAAAATCCAAACGTCTTTGGAGAGCTTCTTTGCAAAGGGGAAGAGGACAACTTTTTATGCCGGTCGTGTTATATTATTTTTGCTGTATTTATCTGCCACACCTTGAAGGCCGGTCCGGGAAAATGATGCCTACATTAAACTGGTGTGTGGTGCAAAAAGTTTGGGGACCACTGCTCTAGAGGAAAGTCTCTGTGCACGTTCTTCATGTTACAGTGCAGCAAACCTCTGTGCAATATCCTGAATTATGGTACAGTATCATACATTGAAGTACAGTCAAATGCATTGTGCACACACACATGCACAGTGAACAGTATTGATTTTCATCCCCTCAGACTGTGCTGGTGTATTCATATCAACATGCATCTCACATCAGACATGAGGAAGGTGGGTTCGTACCTTGGTGTGCAGTTTGGCCAGTTGCTTCTCATCTAGATTTGTCTGTTTGTACACCCTGGTCTTATAACGAAACTAAGACCGAGACAGGAAAAGAGAAAGGAAACCAAGAGTTAATCCCAACACAGAGGGCCTTTGTCCTCAATTCTCTCAGCTTTTGGCCTAGATCCACAAAATGGGGCCTGCAGATTTATTGTAGAGAGAAGCTTTATCTGGTTTGCTATACAAGCCTCCTCCTCTACTTCACCGAAGACAAGAAATGTGAAAGGAATGGTCGGGCTTTACAGCAGTTTAAAAATGGTTTAGAGCCTCCGCTGGGTAGTAATGTAGCATGAAAAGAAGGTGACTGTACAGAGTGGATAAGAGATTAACGGGTGTAGCACTAAACAGATCAGGGAGACGAAATAGTTCAGTGATACTCCTCTAAGAAGTGTGTATGAAACTCCATTCATGAGCCAGTTTTTTATGTAACTCAGCCTGAATAACTCAGAGGACAGTCACAGCTGAGGTGGTGCCAGTGAAAAGCTGCTGTCTTTTTGGATCTTCATGTAAAATGTGGGACACACAACATGACAACCTCGATCAGCTCAGCTCATCATAATGCTGTGATACATGAGATTCAGCTGTTTCTTGCAGTGAGACTTAAAAATAGTCAAATATAAATATTCATGCAAATCAGTCAGAGATTGATGATTTAAACTAATCTGAGCAACAAAACTAAACTTTTCTGACAGGTCTTCACACACTCTGTGGTTTGGTTTAATAAGGAGGCACATCAGAACCAGACAGTGACATGTTGAGGACACACAGGCTGGATCCTGTGAGGAGACTGAAGCAGTACCTCCAAATATGGTACCCCCTTCTCAAAGGACTGTGGGTACTCTCTGAGCGGCCTCTCCTCCTCCAGGAACTTGGCATCATGGCCGTCGGTGGCGGGCTGGAACAGACCATAGTTGAGGACGTCCCGCAGAGATTCGGTCAGGGAGCACAGCACCTGCTGCTTGGCTTTCCACACGGTGGCATCGGGATTAAACCGCAAACATTTCTGAAACAAATACAGACGTACGTGTAGACCCCTGGTTAACTGAGAGGCCTGAAAACTACCTTCACAGTAACATATGTCTTTGGCATGTGGCAAGTTTTCATTTTAAAAAGTGGTTTTGAAGAAATTATTGAACAAATGGAGCAACAGATCCAAAGTATGACACACAAAACAGTTACTGAGATAAGTAGAGAAATGACTCTGAACAGTCTGAACAGTTATTCAAGTTAACAAAGAGTTCTTACAGCTGATGTTAAAATTAAACACACACATTAATCTAAACACTTCAGTTTAATCTAAACTAAGAGAAAAATGAGTCTTTTCATAAAAGCATAACCAGTGAAAAAGACACAAATATTCTGAAAGTAGATCCGTGTACACAGGACCCTGCCTGAGGACCTCAAGCTGCAATCTGCCTCACATGGCGTGAAATGATCTGTAATATTTTGTTGGACCATCTGTGCCTTAAAATGAGCAGTAACTAAAGCACGGAAGATAAAATGAGGCAGTTTTGAACTTTTCTGAAGCAGAAGCAGCGAATGAATCCAACGCAACCAAGGGAAACAAGACCGGTTCCTCTCAGTCCTGGACCACATGTTTCCATCTTTTGGTATATTCTCTGAAAGTTGTGAGTTGTTTCACCAAAGTGACATTTTCAATACAACTCTGTGTTTATCTCCATAAAATAACTCTTCAAGGATCAAAGGGATTCAAGATAAAATAAAAAAGACTTTGTTTTTCCCATCATTTTAGACTCAACTTAGCACAAATACAAAGTGTTTTCTTTCTTTCTCTTTTTTTGTTTTGCAAATTGCTTAAAATAATAATAACCAGGAAAGTATTTAAAGCCTTTGCTGTGTTCACTTTAATAACACAGGGATGAGTGTGGAGCTTGATTCCCCCTGTGGCAAAGTGAATGTATTGGACATAGTTTAGCAAAGCACACATCTGTCTACACACCAATCTCACAATTCACACTGCGTCAGGACAAACCCCAGACCTGCAGTCCGACATCTCTCCGTAGAGAAAGAGTTTGAAACCATTTCCAAAGCTTCCCAGGAGCACAGTGGCCTCAATATTGAGAAATGAGAGAAGTTTGAAACCACAGGACTCGTCATAGAGCTGATCGTCCGGCCAAACGGAGTGAACTGAGAAAGTAGGTCCTCGGTCAGGGAGGTGACCAGGAACCCAACAGTCAAGGTCAGAACTGAAGGAGTCCAGCAAACTGAGACTGATGGATCAGCTTTCAGTACAACAGTCAACTGAAGCACACAGACTCTGGAGCCACATCAGGGCATGTCTCCGACTGTCCTTGAGATGATGCCCGACCACAGCTCAGCATTAAACCAAACGACCATCTGTGGATGGACCTGGAGTCAGCTCACAGATGTTTCCTGTCCAGTCTGATGAAGCTTGGCAGGACCTGTCAGGAAGAATCCACCAAACTGCTCAAATCCAGGTGTGCAAGGACGACAGAGGCCTGAAGACCTGAAGCTGTACTGAGGCTTCTACAAAGTACTGAACTAAGAGTCTGAATATTTTACCTATACAAAAGGTTTCAGTTGTTTATTTTAGATGAATTGGCAAAAACATTTTATTTTGTAGTTGGTGAGAGAATACCAAGATACTGGACTATAATATCTCATATGTAAGTTACAGATGCCACTTTCTGCACACAGTACTACCGTATTCTCCGCACTATAAGGACTCTGTATACTGTATACTGTATACTAACGGCGCACCACAATATAAGGCGCACTACTGTAGTGGCTGGGGTCGTTATCCATCTGGCAAGCTGCGCTAACGTCAGTCAGTCAAACTTTATTCATAGAAAACAAACCAACGTTGTGACAACTCCGTTCACTCCAAAACAAGCTAGTACATTCACAATACAGTACCGTACGTACCGGTAGCTCTTACCAGCTGGAATCTGCTGCACTTGAGCAGCTGGAATCTGTTTTATTTTTTAAAAATACTTCTTTTTTTACCATTAAAGCAGCTGAAATACTTTATTAAGTTTATCATTATTTCCATTTTTATTCAATAGATAATCCTGGTAAATTTTTAAATTTGACACAACTAGTGATGAAGGATTAAACTGAAGGATTAGTTCTATAATGTTATGTAGATTTATGTCATGAAGAAATCTTATGTGACAATGATAAATGTTTTTTTTTATAGTGTAAAATTCCTTCATTAGACTTTAAAAAGCCAAATGTTACAGGAGATGTGGATGTGAAACATTAGAAACTGTAATTATAGAAAATTATTGTATTTTTATAAGTTGGTTAAAGCTGGAAAAAGTTTTTTGACAGTGTAATGTGCAGCGCTAGTGATGAATTCAGTATTAGACAGAGAGTCATGTCTTTAAAACACTCTGAGTACTAGATATATATAAACAGGTAAAAACATCTGAGAAGCTTCTTGAATCCTTTTCTTCTAGTTCATCACAGTTTATTGATGAATGATCAGTTGTTCAGACACTTGGTTTCTGTTCATGATCTAGTACAAGGCAACAACAAGCACTGTTTGATATGCATCCTGCAAAAGTCATAAATGAGATGAGACACGTGAACCTGGTTACAGCCCTCTGTTTGTACTTTAATTATCCTCCCACACACTGTCTGCTGGCCTCCATGGCCTCCTCTTCCCCCCATCCTCCAGCCCACCTCTGCCCACACCGCCCCCCCCGGTCCCTGGGAACAATCCTGCAGTGTCAGGGAGCCGTGCAGGTGTCTTGCGGTGTCAGCTGCCGTACTGTTTATTATTGGTGGGCTGCGCTTTTGGAGGAATCCCGGGCCATCACTAACAACTGTGTAAATTTGTTGGGGTAAGGAAAACATGGCCTGTACTACAGGAATGTTTTTAGGTGGGAGCCCTTTTTTTTTAAGGTTTTACCCCTGTCCCCTCTCAGGATACTCCCTGAGAAGTGAGTGTTTTTCAGAGGCTTTGGGGAGGGGTTCAGGAGGAGGTGGGGAGGAGGAGGAGGAGGAGGAGGAGGAGTGGGGGGGGGGGCGGGGGGGAGGGTGGGGGGGGGGGGGGGGGGGGAGGGGGGGGGAGGGGGGGCGGGTGGGGGGGGGGAGGGGGGGGATGGAGGGGGGGGGAGGAGGATGAGGAGGATGTCGGGGCG